>MCFE01000439.1:0-74441 GCA_002104905.1 Basidiobolus meristosporus CBS 931.73 | reverse complement strand
GTTTACCACAGCAATAAAGTTTTCTCCAAGCTCCTGTATTGCTGAGTGTACATATCGTCTTTCCCAATCACCAGTTCGCAATTTTAAACAGTAGAACTCGTTTAAAAAACTCCATTTGGTTGGGTATAAGGTGGTTCCAATGGTGTAGGATAGCCGCCCACCAAGAATAAGCAATCAAATGCGTACGTAAGAACTGCCCAACCTCTTGCTGAAGGCATAATTGCCGGATTATTCAAGAATGGCCTAGTCTCCAATACTCTGGAGCATCCATTGCCATCTTTGTACATGATTACCTCCAGCTTGCTCAGTCTTCTATTGATTGTCTCCCCACTCTTGCTTTGTATCGCTTTTTTCCCCCGTTTTTTGGCACTTTCATGTTGCCCTGAGTATTCTCTACGGCTCAGCTCAAAACCACCATATATGTAGAGATTCTCGTGGTCACTAGCACAGCTGTTGCCAATTAAAATCACCCCTTTGGCTGCCTCTGAAGTTGATATGTTGTCTGGAGTCGGGAGAACTGTCACTGTGATGTCTTCATCACCGTGTAGATCTGCAAGGTGAATCATTTGAACCTTTGAGCTGGGCTCATAGAGTATTCCACGGCCGGATGTTTCTTCAGCTATACGCTCATCATAAGGCGGGGATATTTTGCTGTCTTGAAAGTGCTCAACAGAATACCCTCCATATAATAGCAAGTATCTCATAGACGGGGTAATGGTCATCAAGCAATAGCTGCGTTTTGTTACACCTGCCACCGTCGCCAGGTAAATGCCAAAATTTTTCTGATGCTCCTTGTAACTGCTGGCTTCTAATGCCATTGGGATAGGGATACAACAACTGCTGCGTGATTTATGTGACGGTGAATACTTGATAATACACCACAACTTGAAAGCTCTTAAGTACTACATACTTTACATATATTAGTCTGTAAATCGTCAATCTTATCAGTTCAACTTATTACTTGTCAATTCATTGATTTGGGATGGTGGAAATTCTTTATTTGCTCAAGTTAGCCAGAGGATGGTGGTGGTGATGGGGGCACAGATAGTGATGATGGGGGAAGTGATAGCAATGAATCAACCTGTGGTATTTTTAAGATGACAATATGACTTGGTCTCTCTGCCTCCATTACAGTTTCTGGCTGGCCTATAGTATCCCCACTCTGCTTCTCCACGTCTTCTTCGCACACTTCCATATCAACCTGCGTGGGGGCCATTCTCATTGTTGTGGAGGATTCTGCTCTTGTCTCTTGGCTTGCGGTAGGTTCGAGGGAGGAAGTAGTATCCCCTCCAATACTGTCACTTGCAAGTACACCTGGGTTGGAAGATGCACCCTGCTCATTGCTTGCCCTGATGCGGGCAAACTTTTCCACCATTTGTGCCACTAATACCTCAGTAGAATGGTGGAAACTGAAATCAATCTGGGCTTGAAGTCCAGCAATATCCCAATTTAGCTTTACAATATCACCCCTCCTCTGTTTAATCTCCTGGCACATACGTCGCAATATCTCATGGTGTGATGTTGTCCTATATTCCGGAAGCTCTTGTCAAACCTCTGACAATGCTTGGGAAACTTGGTTGACCGGCCGCCTGGTAGTGACTACAGCAACTTGCTCAGCATCATCCACGTTTGCTGCAACACCTCCTTCACGCTCCTCTTGGATTTGGCCACTTCCTTGCCCTCTTCCTCTTCCGCACCCGGTTCCGCGTCCTCTTCCGCGTCCTTGTCCCCTTCCTCGCTCTCTTTGTACTCTACCTTCACTCCTAGCATCTACCTGGCTACTGCCTGCTTCCATGCTTCTTGTTTTTTATGAAGGATTATGTCTCCTTTCTCCACTTTTATACTCATTTGGATGATGTCGGTGGCCCATTCATCATATCTTTCCTTTGAGGTTACTGAGCTTCTTGCTCATATGTAACATCCATTTAGCCAGTATTTGAATCATTTGATGTACACATAAGTTAACTTTATTCTGTTCTTATTAACACCCTTTTATTTTATTAAAATGCAAAACTACATTGGCAAAATTATTTGGTTTCTGTAATTGTCAATTCTTGTTCCGTCTCTTGGCTGTGCGACTGTTTCTCTACCTGATCTTAGAAGTGATGCAATTGACTATCACTTAATTTATCAGTCTCTGCCTGATTCTCCTTCATACACTTATAATCCAAATAAGCCACTTGGAGTACTTTATAGTGTGGCAAAGAAGAACTAAGCTGAAGTTTGTTTTGGAACTGCTCAATCGCATTGGTTTGTTTTCTCCTCAGGACAACTGAGTCATCTGCCAATTTTTTCCAAGTTTTCTCCAGGTATTTGGGACTTCCAAAGGTACCACTACCAGAATTGGTAATTGTACTGCTCTTCTTGCCGCAATCTTTGTCTATAATAGACTCTTGGTCTTCCTTTGGAGCACGAGGACTGCTATGGTAGAGGCAGCTTCCTCATTTGGTCTTGATCCCCGAGTAGCGGTCCTTAAGCTTTCCCTTCATGACTTGTTTATTGTCTGTGTTGGTGCTCTACTCGGTGGAGTGTCAGTGAGTGCTGTTTGACTACTAGTTGTTCTCTTCTGTCCTGTAGATTTATATTACTTTCATATACACTTACTTAATCACATTTCACTTTTGCCTCTCTTGTGACTGTACTCTGGTTTCATTCCTTGACGGCTAGACAAAACCAAGGCCACCGCATATTGGGTGCGGTGGTTTAGTGATCAAAGAGCAAGCTATTGATGCTAATATTGATTTTGAGCATATTGTCTAGGAATATCTTGGAACCAACTAGAGTAAATAGTTACTCAATAATTCACATAGTACCACTATTTGCGGATCAATACTTGCTAACAACAAAGCAATGCTTTTCTATGATGTTCCATTCCCACACGGCTGTTTGTTGATAGTCTGTACAATACACAAGTGAGCATTTAAAGTAAGCATCCACACTACTTTCTGGGGGTATGGTTACCGCGCACTATGAAAGTGCGTTAAGGACTCATGTAAAACTATCATGATGAAAAATAAAAGCACTTTATTACCACGCGGCTGATGATTGATAACTCCCGCTAGACACAAGTAAACGTAGCAAGTGGGTATCCTTAAAACCTGTTGGGGTATGGTTACCGCGCACTATAAAAGTGCGTTAGGGACTCATGTAAAACTATCATGATGAAAAATAAAAGCACTTTATTACCGCGCGGCTGATGATTGATAACTCCCGCTAGACACAAGTAAACATAGCAAGTGGGTATCCTTAAAACCTGTTGGGGTATGGTTACCATGCACTATGAAAGTGCGTTAAGGACTCATGTAAAACTATCATGATGAAAAATAAAAGCACTTTATTACTGCGCGGCTGATGATTGATGACTCCCGCTAGACACAAGTAAACGTAGCAAGTGGGTATCCTTAAAACCTGTTGGGGTATGGTTACCGCGCACTATGAAAGTGCGTTAGGGATTCATACAAAACTAGCATGATGAAAAATAAAAGCATTTCAGTATTGCACGGCTGATGATTGATGGCTCCCGCTAGACACAAGTATACGTAGCTAGTGGACATCCTTAAAACCTGTTGGGGTATGGCTACTGCGTACTTTCAAAGTGCGTTAAAAACTCATGTAAAACTATCATGATGAAAAATAAAAGCACTTTTGTACCACATGGCTAAGTTTTACAATTCCCGCGGGATACATGTGCACATAGAACATAAGTAGTAGTTGCGATGGTGTCAAATAAAGTTTCTATTATAGCCATAATATATATTGAACTTTTGGATACACTTTATATTTGGTAAAAGCAATTGGGTTACAGAAAATTTGTATTGGCCATGAATTTTTTTATCATATTAGGGCCGCGCAATTTATGGTGCCCAAAGCTTATCAAAATATGGGACTGTGGTCAGATTGGGATGAATCCCATTAATTATTAGATATACATTAAAAATAGACTTGTTCTATTGTACCATTGATCATAGTGCCAGAAAGTGCTGTATATTTTGCTATTGATTTGATATTTTAGGGTCATATGCATGTCAATTTTGATCTCAAATTGGCACTGTATGGCACCATCTGGCACTCTGTGGCATGATCAGGCACCATCTGGCATGCTATGGCACTATTGGGCACTATGATTGGCTGAAATGATGGAACAGGTCTAATAACAATTTATTAATTAAATAGTCATCAAGACTTATACAGAGCGTATGGACAGTATAGGGAGATAAATATTGGCCCAGACATGCCCACCGTATGAGCAGACAATGTGCCAATTGTAGGGTAAAAATATTTATGGTTAGGGTGATAAGGGTTGGGAGGAGGAATTCTAACCCTAAGGGACCAGAACCAAGAATGAGAGAAAAGTAATCCAACAGGAGTTTAAAGAGTATGGGAGCAGTATGGGGGATTACATCCCCCAAACCCCCTGCTTTTTTATTCTCTAGGGGACTGCGTCCCCCAGACCCCCTGCTCTTCTAACCTTTTCCTAGCCCTTACTATAACACCTACACCCTAAATGTGCTCAAGAGGCTTCCCAACTCTACTGCTCCAGGTGTGGACACAATCTCCTATGAGCTTCTGAAGACTAGTGCCAAGGCCATGTCTGCACTTCTGCTTCCACTGTTTCAGCAATGCTCAGCCCAGCTTTCTACTCCTGAGGAATGGTCCTTTGCAAATGTTCTGCCACTGTACAAGGGTAAAGGAAAGCACCTGGATCCTAGCTCCTACAGGCCAATATCTCTGCTGCCCACCTGCAGAAAGGTGCTTGAGCTTCTGCTTGCTCAGGAGCTCTACTCTGACTCCCTCAAGTTTCATCCTGCACAGTTTGGCTTTGTTCCTGGCCTCTCCTTGGAGTATGCAGGCATACTTAGCCAAGATCACTCTCTCCAGTGCAAGTATCCCTCTGTTCTGTTTGATATTACTAAGGCCTTTGATTCAGTTGACAGAAATCTGCTTTGGTCCAAGTTGCAATGCTTCTCCAGTACCTCTCTCACCCTCCTTGTCAGGTCTCTGTTTCTGGATCCACAAGCAAGAATTCTGCACCCAAGTGAGCAATCAGCTGTGTTCTCAGTTCCTAATGGAGTGGTTCAAGGCTCTGTGCTTGGTCCTATACTGTTTGCCATCTTCCTGAATGATTTCCCAAGACTCTCAGCTGACTGCCTGGTTACTCTCTTTGCTGATGACATCTGAATATCCTCCTCCAATGTGCAACAAGACTCCCAGACCATCCACCAGTATCTGCAGAAGAATAATCTCCAGCTTTCCATTGCAAAGACAGTACCTTTGGGCTCTCCCATCAACTTGGAGAACTCCACTCTACCTGCTCAGGTTTCTGCTACATATCTTGGCTTTCCTTTCCTTCCTACTGGACTAGACTCTGGAGCACACCTGAAGAAGAGAATTATCCTGGCAAGACAGGCACTCCACAAGCTACTGGCTGTTACTCCTCCAACAACTTCAGCTCCCAGCTGCCTCCTTCTACTCAAGCAGTTTGTCTTCCCTGTCCTGGAGTTTGGCTTACCACTTCTCTCTCTTACTTCTAGAGACTGCACTAAGCTTGACAAGTTTGCAGTATGGTGCATTACCTCCTTGGTGCCTCATTTGCCTGAATGCCCCTACAGACATGCTATTCTTGGTGCTTTTGGGTTTATGCCCTATAAGATCAGACTTCTCTACCTTAGAACCAGATTATATCTCAGACTTCACCACTGCAACAACCCACTGATTAAGGCCTGGAAGAGAACACATCACACTACACCTGGCTCCTGCTGGAGAACTATACTTGGAGATCCTGAAGTCAAGAAGTTTGCTCAATATATTCTGCAGTCAGAAAAACCCAAGCTGGCCTACCTGAAGTACTTGACAGACCTTTGGCAGCAATATCTGCAGCAGCACACTCCCTTTATGATGAATATCAATCCTTATCACATTCCCCTCATTAATGTTGTTCACAAGTCATTCTTACCTCTCTTGCTACCCCCCTTCCCACTGAACAGTGTCTTGAGCACTGAAGAACTATCATCACTTCTTATTAACTTACCTACAAATTCCCTGCAGCTACACACTCTTGTATCAAAGCTACAACAGTAGCGCTGGCTTCTTTGTTTCAACTGAAATAAAGATTTCACCTGTTGGTGACTGTCTCCCCCCCTACCCTAACCCTAACCCTAACCCATTTTGCTGTGGGGAGTATGGTACAGTAGTCTCTTGCTTTATCCCATGAATTTTGCAGAAGTGGATGAAGAGTTTTGAGGTATATTCTCCACCATTGTCAGAGCATATTTTCTTGATTTTTTCACTAGTTTCTCTCTCCACCATGGCTTTAAACTCCCTGAACTTAGATAGAGCTTCTTCCTTTCTCTCCATGAAGTAGACCCATGTGTATCTTGTATAATCATCAATAAAAGTAATCAAATACTTCATCCCGCTTAAGGATAAATTTTGCATAGGTCCACACAGATCTGAGTGAATTAGATCTAATTTTTTCTTAGTTTTGATTAACCCAGAGCTCTTGAATGGTTGTCTGGCTTGTTTCCCATATATGCAGGCTTCACAGTGCTCCAAATTAGCTGTGGGATCAATTTTCACTCCAGAAATTAGCTGATCTTGGATCATTTTGCGCAAATAATCAAAATTGATGTGCCCAAATCTCCTGTGCCAAAGCATTGGTGTTTCTTCATTTAAGTTACTTATATTGGCTTCCAGATATGATGGAATATAAGTCAACTTGTATAGATTCTGATCTCTGATGCCCAAAGCAATATGAGCACCATTTTGATCAGTGATCCTGCATCCAGAATTGTCAAAACTGAAACTGAGTCCTTCTGCTGTGGCCTTGCTTACAGAGAGTAGGTTCTTGGCTATTTCTGGTACATAGAGTACTTCTTCAAAGGTCAGTGTATGGCTTCCTTCATTGCTTCTAAGGTTTACTTGGATAGTTCCTTCTCCCACTGCATCAAATGTTCTATTGTCACCCATGAAAACCTTCTTAATTGGAATTTCTTGATATTTGGTAAAAAGTTCTTTTTGGTGTGTAAAGTGTTGAGAAGCTCCAGAGTCAATATACCACGTCTGAGAATCCTTGTTTGTGGTCATATTTAGTGCAGATATGAATAGTCTATCTTCAGTTGTTGCAGCATTTCCATATTCAGGCTTCTTTTGCTGATTATCTTTCTTTTTGAGACACCGGTCTGATGTCTGTCCTTTCCTTTGCAGTAGTTGCAAAATAGGTTGCTGTTGCCTTTGTAGGGTCTTGGGTACCTCCTTTGTTGGTTATCATTGCTTATTAAAGCATTATCTACTTCCTTCTTATTGGCGCTTGATTTTCTTAATTCTTCATCCAGGAGCCTTCCATATACGTAATTTAAGGTCAAATCTTCAGTTCTGGACTCTAGGGCTGATACAAGGCCCTGAAACTTGTCTGTCAGGCTATTCAGGATGGTAACTATTACATCCTCATCAGTAGTTGGTATGCCCACAGATTCCATCTCATCTACCAGCAGGGTAATTCTGTTAATTAGATTTTTCATTTCTTCTCCTGGCAGCATCTTTGTAGTAAAGAATTTTCATCTCAGATACATTTTCTTGGCAGCTGAACATGACTGGTAGGTGTCTTCTAATGCCTTCCAGGCATTCTTTGCCGTTTTTGCTCTTGAGCATTGAATTAGCAATTTGTCTTTAACATTGAGGCATATGCAGTTAAAGGCACTTTGTTCTTTCTTCTGGTACTTTAAGGCTTCCTCTCCCACGTTTTTAGGAGGGCATTCTTCTCCCATGACAATATCCCAAAGGCCTCTTTCTTGTAGCAGCATCTTCATCTTCACCTTCCACACTTGGTTGTTAGATCCATCCAACTTTTCAGCAGAGGGAAAAATTCCAGTAATAACAGTAGTAGACATTGCAGAGAGTGACAGCTTGGGGCTCATTACCTGTTGTAAGAGTCTTGGAGATATTGGAAGTGATTTGGAGAACAAGTAGATTATGTGGTTTTCACTTAATGATTTATTGAATATAAAAGTAGTATTTATACTTTTACCTGGTCTTGGCATTACAAACATGTAGAATAGGTTAAGGAAGGTCCCAAGAACATGTGTGCAAAGTTTAGGGCTGTTTGAACAATTTTGAGAATTTTCATGTTCTGGGTACCTGGCATTTTGGTGAAAATATTCTAAGTAAATCCCAACAAGGAATTTGGTCAGTATTCTCTAGGATTTGAAGGTGATGATCTAAGTGACTAAGTTAGGTGAATATTTAGGTGGAAATACAAATTTTTACAACAATAAAAACCCAAGCTGCTCTACCTGAAGTACTTGACAGACCTTTGGCAGCAATAACTGAAGCAGCACACTCCCATTATCATGGGTATCAATCCTTATCACATTCCCCTTGTCAATGTTATGCACAGATCATTCTTACCCCTCTTGCTACCCCCCTTCTCACTGAACAGTGTCTTGTGTACAGAAGAACTATCATCTCTCCTTGTTCATTTACCTACAAATTTCCCTCAGCTACACACTCTGGTATCAAAGCTACAGAAGTAGCACTGGCTTCTTTGTTTCAACTGAAATAGAGATTTGACCTGCTGGTGACTGTCTTCCCCCTACTATCACATCCTTGTCAGTGGTTGGTACACCCACAGTTTCCATCTCATCCACCGGAGGGTAATTCTGTTAGTTAGATTTTTCATTTCTTCACCTGGCAGCATCTTTGTAATAAAGAATTTTTGTCTAAGATACATTTTTTTAGCAGCTGAACATGACTAGTTGGTGTCTTCTAATGCCTTCCAGGCATTCTTTGCCATTTTTGCTCTTAAGCATTGAATTAGCAATTTGCCTTTAACATTGAGGCATATGCAGTTAAAGTTGCATTGTTCTTTCTTCTGGTACTTTAAGGCTTCCTCTCCCACATTTTTGGAGGGCATTCTTCTCCCATGACAATGTCCCAAAGGCCTCTTTCTTGTAGCAGCATCTTCATCTTCACCCTCTACACTTGGTTGTTAGATCCATCCAACATTTCAGCAGAGAGAAAAATTCCAGTAATAGCTGTAGTAGACACTGCAGAGTGTGACAGCTTGGGCTCATAACCTGTTGTAAGAGTCTTAGAGATACTGGAAGTGATTGGGAGAACAAGTTGATTATGTGCTTTTCACTTGATGCATTATTGAATGTAAAAGTAGTATTAATACTTTTACATGGTCTTGGCATCACAAGCATGTAGAATAGGTTAAGGAAGGTTCCAAGAGCATGTGTGCAATGTTTGGGGCTGTTTGGACAACTTATCTAATTTTTATGTTCTGGGTAAATATTGTAGGTAAATTCCAACAAGGAACTAGGTCAGTATCCCTAGGATTGGAAGGTAATGATCTAAGTGATTAAGTTAGGTGAATATTTAGGTGGAACTACAAATTTTTAAAACATATTGAATGTAAGTATTGTAGTGCATTTTTGTCAATTTCCTGGAGGAGCACTGCAATTATAAATTAGCATGTTTCCATCATACCTGAAGAGGACTCATCATACTTGGTTTAACAATTGCCTCAATCATCTTGAGCTATCTCAAGCATTTCTTGTTGTAAATTTTGTAATTATACCTAAACATGCACCTAACTTGGTCACTTGGATCATTCTGACCAAATTCCTCATTGGGATTTACTTGAAATGTTTTCCCCCAAAATTGTAGGTACCTGGAACATGAAGGATCACTAAGTTGTCAAATAGCCACAAACTTTACATACATACTCTTGGAGCCCTCCTAGACATATTTTACATATCTGTTTTGCTAACACTGTGTAAAATATGACTACTACTATTACATTCAATGTATTATTATGCAAAGGCCACATAGCTTACTTATTCTTCCAGTCACTTCCAATATCTCCAAAGCTATCACAGCAGAAGCAATACTCTGTCCATCAAGTGATTTTGCTTACTGACTATAGAGTCACATATTGATATGCCAATATATTTCAACTGGCCACTCACAATTACCATTGCTACTATCACCTTTACCCAGGCCACCATCACCAGCTCTGATACCTCACACTCCCCCTTATTTACATTAATGCCATACACCTAATGTATGCAGCATCATGCAATATTACAAATCTTGTTGATAATAGCTTGAGTCACACTAGCAAATTATGTTAACTCAGCTGCATGCTCAAAACAAGTATGCACAACACCCAAAAACCCCTACAGGCCTAGCAAAAATGCCATGAAACTTTTAATACCAAAACTACTTATTGATGATGATAGAAAATGTTGTAAGATTTGTAATTCCACCTGATTATTCCCTTAGGGAAACAGTTGAAAAACACACTCTATACAATGGCTCATTTAGCCAATTGCTCACCCCCCCTGTTTCAATCAATATTACCCGCACGGGTGCCACCAGTATTCTCTTTAAGAGTGCTGGCTGACATACTTTCATCCAGGCAAGTAAATGTATCCTACTCTCAAAATTTGGATGAGTCGAATGCTACGATATAGCTGATGTAACCCCATTCTCGGCTTCATGTAATAAATGAGTAATCCAACCTATATGGGCCAACTCAATACAAATGTTGATCTGGCGGATTCACAACACGGGCCTACCTCCGTCATGTTCCATCTTTTGAAGGTTGCGTAAGTGGCGGATCACCGCTGTGGAAACATCAGCACCTGCTCAGTAAATAAAATATAAAAAGCACCTTACCACCAGCCATTCTAGGGACTGCAAAAACTGCCCCTAGAGCCTGTGTATGCATATGAGAAGCGCTCACCCAAAAGGTAGAATAGCGATATACACCACTGCCCTGTGCATATACTTTTTTCGAAAGAACAGGCCGGTTGGAATACATAGTGACTTAACTACTGTCAAAGCCACTTTGGGTTATCCAAACATTGCGAGCCTGTCACTATTGGTAACAATGTCCCACTTCTCCAGCTCATCTGAAGAGAGTTGACGAGAGCTGGAATCCTTTCATATAGGCTTGAGATGGATAATGTTTAGAAGCTCTTCGGGCATCTTTCAGGACTTAGGGGCCGCAATACATTTCTAGTCATTCCCGAAGGACTGAAGGTGTATATGGCGAGCACTTGATGGCATTGCTCGGGCTGTAGAGAGTGAAACCTAGATGTGGGAAGCTTTGGGAGGGTGTTCATGTTCAATGAATAGCTATTTGGTGGTATGATTGACAGGAGTGATGTTCAACCCCCAATATATATATATCTAAATATTCTGGAAGTCATCGCAATGAAGTTAAATATGTATGTGTCCTAAACCCACAACCCCCATCTGAAGAATATGAAGTGGAGGTGAACACTTTCACTACCTGCTCACAGGCGGGGACTCTCGGAATGATATGATATCATCGGAAAATCTAGGCATTCCATTGTTATGCATTATCAACGATTAGGGTTAGCGAGATGCAATTTGTGTGGCATTCAGGGGGATCTCCGGAAATATACGTACTTTCTGGTGTGAAGTATCGTGGATTGGCCCATATATTCATACTTCGAAGTCATGTTGTGCAGTATGTGCTCATACACCAAATATTCTTGCATACCCTTAGTTCTTATTTATTTATTTACTATTCAATAATATAGTATATATATATGTATACAATTTCTTCGGAATTAACATAGTGAAGCTAAGGTACATGACAAAATGATGGAACGCGTATTTTGTGCTGGTCGTGAATCCGCTCTCTTTGTGGTTGGGGGTTGTTATATAATTTGTCAACGATTAGGAATACATAACATGATTTAGCAATGATTATGTTTAATCAAAGATTTGAGGAAACTCCTAAACTCCTAAATCGCCCTATTCCGATGATTAGGAATACATAACATGATTTAGCAATGATTATGTTTAATCAAGGATTTGAGGAAACTCCTAAACTCCTAAATCGCCCTATTCCTAATGACCAGTGTCGAAATCCAGCCCGAAATCATCCCCTAAATCATCCGAGTTCGAAGCGAAAAAAAAATAAGCAGTGGAATTGGGGGATTCACCCTGGCCCTTTTAATAGATGCGCCTTTGCAGATGGAACAAACCCTTTTGCGTTTGCCCACAGTTTACGTGCAGACTAGTTCAAGATGGCCGTTGGAAAGAACAAGTAAAGCCCTTATCGTTAACGGATTGTTGTTTCATTTACTCAACCTAGTGTGTTTCTATAGGCGCCTCTCTAAGGGAAAGAAGGGATTGAAGAAGAAGATGTAATTATCTCATCTGCAACATCGATCTATCCATCCATTCAAGCAACTAACTTTCTCTCTAGCGTCGACCCCTTCACTCGTAAGGACTGGTACGATATCAAGGCTCCTTCCCTCTTCGAAGTTCGTAATGTTGGTAAGACCCTCGTTAACCGTACTCAAGGTTTGAAGAACGCTGTCGACTACTTGAAGGGTCGCGTTCTTGAGGTCTCCCTTGCTGACTTGAACAAGGACGAAGACCAATCTTTCCGTAAGATTCGTCTCAGAGTCGATGAGGTCCAAGGCAAGAACTGCCTTACCAACTTCCACGGTATGACCTTCACCTCTGACAAATTGAGATCCCTTGTCAAGAAGTGGCAATCTCTCATCGAGGCCCATGTCGATGTTAAAACCACCGACGGTTACCTCCTTCGTCTCTTCTCCATTGGCTTCACCCGTAGAAGACCCAACCAACTTAAGAAGACCACCTATGCTCAATCCGCCCAAATCCGTCAGATTCGCAAGAAGATGTTCGAGATCATGACCCGTGAAGCTTCCACCTGCGACCTCAAGTCTTTGGTCCAAAAGTTCATTCCCGAGGTCATCGGTCGTGAGATTGAGAAGGCTTGCCAAGGTATCTATCCCCTTCAAAACGTCTACCTCCACAAGGTCAAGATCCTCAAGGCCCCCAAGTTCGACGTTGGCAAGTTGATGGAACTCCACGGTGACGCTTCCGAGGACTCCGGCGCCAAGATCGCCAAGGAGTTCAAGGAACCCCAAGTCTTCACTGATATCTAAACATGTCGATGTAGACCCACGTTTCATTATAATAAAGTTAGCTTCGTGCATTATTCCATTTGCGTTCAGGGTGGGGGATGTCTATACAAGTCATGGGTCACAAACAATTTTCTGGTTTGTCCCTTAAACCTTCCACTAGTTTAAGTGCGCATATGTGGCTCCTTTATTCGCAAGTCACTTGCGCGCGGCCTATCCCCTTAATTCCCATAAATCTCCATATTTCTTCTGTTTATGGCCTGCTCGATTAGCCCCTATTCTGCCATATCCCGTATATAATGCTTGGTGTAGCCTAAATATCAGAGTTTCCTCACATTCGATACCATTCCTTGCTCCGTCCTTCACGTCACACAGACTGCCCTTCCGCCTAGTCTCTTTCCACTGAAATTGGTTTAAACATGGGGGATATAGCAGAAAGGATAACTATTGCTAGAAGAGAAGCTGAACAGCTCAAAGAAAAGATCAAACAAAAGAAGGACAGCCTGGCTGATACTTCACGTAAGCCGCATTCGTAAGCTTTACTCGGCACTCTTCTCATACTTTGTGTTTTAGTAAAAGCCATTGCAGCCGAGCTGGAACCACTCCCTAGAATTGTCATGAAGGTTCGACGTACCCTTAAAGGCCACCTGGCCAAGATTTATGCCATGCATTGGGCAAACGATGAACGTCACCTAGTTTCGGCTTCTCAGGACGGCAAACTCATCGTCTGGGACGCATACACGACCAACAAAGTTCACGCGATCCCCTTGCGCTCTTCCTGGGTCATGACTTGCGCATACGCACCGACCGGGAATTTTGTTGCTTGTGGCGGGTTGGATAACATATGTTCCATATATAACTTGAAAACCAAGGAGGGCTCGGTCAAAGTGGCACGGGAGCTAAGTGCACACACCGGCTACCTCTCCTGCTGTAGATTTTTGAGCGATCGACAAATCCTAACCAGCTCTGGAGATATGTCGTGCATGCTTTGGGACATTGATGCTGGAGTGAAGCTAATGGAGTTTGTGGATCATAGTGGGGACGTTATGAGGTAAGCTTTGGCTAAGTTCTGGGACCGGTTTGTCGGAGGCTCACACAACAACGTGCACTCTAGTTTGTCGCTTGCCCCAGAGAAGAACATATTTGTTTCCGGAGCATGCGATGCGACAGCCAAAGTCTGGGATATTCGGACTGGCAAATGCGTCCAGACATTCACCGGTCACGAGTCAGACATCAATGCCGTCCAGTTCTTCCCCAACGGCGATGCGTTCGGCACTGGTTCGGACGACACGACATGTAGGCTGTTTGACCTACGAGCCGATCGCGAATTGAGCCAGTATGCACATGATAACATCCTATGTGGAATCACGTCGGTGGCTTTCTCGGCCTCTGGTAGATTGCTCTTCGCAGGATATGACGATTTCAACTGCAATGTGTGGGACACAATGAGAGGCGACCGAGTGGGTGTGTTGGCTGCCCACGAGAACCGGGTCAGCTGCCTTGGTGTTTCCGCTGATGGCATGGCTTTGTGTACAGGCAGTTGGGACAGTTTACTCAAGGTAATGTTGAGACATTCGTGGCGGTTTCTGTGACCGACCATACTAACCCCTCTCCGCTTAGATCTGGGCCTAACCTCCGAATCCCTTTGTTGATAACAGTCCCCATCCTAGCACATACACTCTTCGATATTTCTATTTAATAGCCGTCTCTTCCCGTTTCTTCCCGTTTCTTCCCTTGATATACACTTAATTTGTAACTATCTGATCCCCCGCCAGCAGCCTTTGCAAATATCCATCCCTCATTTTAGCCTTGGCTCTGAATCAGCACAGTAACACCCTTGTTTTGCAATACAACTCGAAATGAATTCGGTCGCTTTCTCTCATAATATTGCCAAGTGCCAAACACAGATAAACATGTATATATGTTCTACGTGATAGAGACAGACCCCAGCCCTAGCGTGACAAAAGTCCGAGAGATTCCCATCAAATATTTATTGATTTTGTGTCGATGATTTCCGTGAAATGCTCCATAGTACATGTCATCAATGGCGGAAGGGATTTTTCATTATTTACAAATTATCTCCTGGGATTCATTTGTAACGTTTACATTTCTATTGCTACTCTTCTCATGGTTTAAAAATTGAAAAAGGAAAATCCGCGTTCGTTTACCGACGAGAGTGATGTCGTCCGCTGGCCCCATTGCTGCCACTACTGTAACGAGAGGACTGTCCGCTTCCGCTGCTTCGATGCTGCGACGACGGCTGTTGCTGGTGAGAGGAGCGACGGGAGTCTCTTGAGTGGCTACCGGAGGCATGTTTGTTCCTGGATTGCTGCATCAACTTGAATCCGTTGATCAACGAGATGACATCCGGATACGTAGCGGTACCCAGTTTAAATGCCCCAGGAATAACCTTGACCACCCATTGATGCGGGTTCGCTTGCGCGTTGAGCTTGAATGCGAGGAAGAAGGAACCAGGCTTTTCCGGGTTCAGACAGAACCCGTAGGCTGATTGCTTAGGGTTTGCTTTGGTGGTGGCTTCCAAGAAATCATTTAATGACTTGAGCGAGCCAGTCTTGAATTTCGGATGGCTTAGCATCTCTTCGACCTTGCGTGCAGCGGCGTCAACGTGAGAGACAATCAACTCGTCAAGATCGGTGTAAGTTGCATCGCCTATCTTCAATATACGGCCAACGGCGTAGTCATTCTCCTTTTCAAACTCGAGAACATCTATGTGTTGGTATATGTTATCGTATACTTTCCAGGTGATGGCTATGTGATCGTTGCCGCGAGAGGAGGGTCGAATGACTGCCTCTCCAATGGACTTGGACGCAAGATAGGCCTCTGCTTCGCGGCCCTTCAGACTCTTGAACAATGGATGCTTGATCACCCTGTTGCTCATCTGCCTGGCCTGTTGTCTGGCTACCTGTTTGTTGCGCTCTCTCTCCTCCTCATAGGCATCGTATGCCCGATCTCGTCTAGACTTGACGAACTCGTCATGGCGAACGTTCAGATCATAAGGGTGGCAAGAGAGATCCACCATGAATCTCTCTTTGTTCACGCTCAACACCATACATTGAATAGTGTCGCCCACCGACATCACCTCTGACGGATCCCGAATCTTCTGATCTGACATCTTGGTGATCCCAATGACTCCCTCAATGCCCGAATCCAACCGGCAAAACGCCATCCTATCCCGGATTCGGGCAACTTCAACGGGGATGATCATTCCTGGGCACAATGTTTCGTCGGTCTCCCCGGTCAGCATGGTGAATATATCATCTTCGCTGAGGGCGGCGAATGGCCGCCTTTCGTCTTGATATGGCCCTTGAAGCTCCTTTTTGATGGCATTCAGGATCATTCGCTTGGGTGTGTGGAATCGCCGTTCGAGCTCGTCTGCGTAGTCATCAAGAATCAAATCGTTCAACTTGTCGGGCTCGTTCTTCATCAACTCGGCAACGTGCTGCGATGCTGAATCGTAATCACGCAGGTCCTCCTCGTCAATTTCCATCGCGTCAGCGGCCATTTTACGGGCCAACTCGTAATCTTGAGGGTGGATCCGAGTGTCATCGAGAACATCCAGGTTGGGTCGAATCCGAAGAAAACTGGCGCAATTCATGAAAATGGTCCTGGTCGCAATTCTCTTGGTGATCAGGTCTGCACGGGATTCCAGATACCCACCGGTGGATGTGATCCGTTTGATCAAACTCTGCACTTTACGCGGGCCAAGACCACTGACGTATTGTAGAGTATATGACTTGCTTGTAAAGTCCACAGCCTCGTTGATGTCCACACCAACGCTATTGACGGTATTGATTAGCGCGCGCTCGAGTGCGGTCATAAGTCGTTCTTCAGGGAGGAGTCGCTGGAGTGTGTGGTGCTGGATTGACAAAATGTCCCGGCCTAGCGCTGCATACTCCATGATGGGGTTTTGCAGCATTCTTGCCAATGAAATGCAGTATCTCATAATGGGGGGCAATTCCGGAAATTCTTCAGAGCCACGCTTTGATTCACGATAGAGTCTAGCAGCTTCATCGTTAACGTAACTTACAGCAATCTGATCCCCATACTTTCTGTGGGTTTCCTCTGCTAGAAGCTGCACCTCCTCAAACAGTTTACGAGTTTGGATGTTATATCCGCCAACAGCAATGATATCAGGCTGGCGCTTGTCGATAATCCGTAAGAATTGCTCACGATTCTCCTCGTCTTTTATATCGTCTAGTTTTAGATACTCCGACAATCGGCCAAGACCATCAAGGAAAATGCACACGACCGGATCCTTCTTTATCTCCCCTGCGCCCCAAGAAACTGCCAAAACACGCGGTAAAACATCGTGATCCATCTGAGGTGATCTGTACGGACCTACTTCTAGTTTCTAGGTAAGAAAGGCTTCTGATTAGTCGGTCCTTAAGCAACTTTCAGCTGAGGTATACACTACCCTCTGTAAAGAGGCTTGGCATTTCTTGGCTATCCAATCTTCCGCATCCGCGCGCAACTTTTCTTTTACCCACTTTTCAGCCATCGGGTACAACCATTCGGTCAACGCGTTCTTCAAGATTTGGATTCTGTGCTCGTTCCACTGCTGTGCAAACTCGCTGTAGTTGTCACTAGTGTAGGCCTCGGAGAAGCTTCGGAAGAATCTGTCTTCGTCGTCCAGGTGTATAGCGACCTTGGTAAGACCCTCTTCTTCGGATTTCAAAATCTCAACGAATTGGCCATCAAAAAAGTCGCGGAATGGCTTTCTGCGTAGATACTTGAATGGCTATAGCAAAGGATTAGCAATGCTTCAGAGACTCCGCTGAGATGTTAAATGAACCTAATCGTACATAGTACGGATGATACTCATCAATCCTGGCTATCCCCGAGTCAGTGGGTATTACCGTGACTGACGAGTTGTATTCGTAGTAGAGTCGCAATGCTTTGCGAACTTGAGGATCGAAAGAGATCTGCTGAGCAATCATTGATTTTGCAGCTAGAAAGTATTCGCAACCATTGTTATGACATGCTGGACATCACCACACCAAAGTAAAAGGATTACCTTTAAGCACCAGTTGTGGACTACTGAATGAGGCCGAAACAAACTTTACAGCCATCTCCTCAGCATGCTCATGCAAATCATCAGGGAAATATTGCCTGGTCCCGTCAGAGAAGTTGACACCGAATTCGTGAGCCCGGATTCCGAATTTCTAAAATAGATGGTATTCTGTGAGATCACTGGATTATGGGTGTCACAGCCGAGAATACGAACTTTGGCGAATTCGCTAACAGGTGATTTCTTGCATATTTCGTAAAGACTATGTTTGTTGGGGCGTCGGCGCCCTTGGCCTCTTTTTGATTGGGCTATTTCAGCACCATAATGCAGGTGAACATAATCCATCAAGTCGTTGACATGTTCTATCTTATCAGCCTTACGTAGCTGATCTTCAAGATAATCGTCGTGAATATCGACCCTGTCTATTGTGGAGCGCAGCGCTAGGCGACGCTCCAAGAACGAACGGAACTTGAAATCCAAATCGTAGATTTCCCAAAGATCGTCTTTGGATAGCACATCAACTAAGCGGTTAACCTCCCTGTCAAGGTGAACAAAATAATCCTGCCTATGCGTAGCAATGAACGGGACTTCAAGAAATTCTTGACTAAGAAATCTGACGATGTGCTTCACAGCATCGCTCAAAAGTGTATAGTCCACCGATTTGAAAGGAGCCAACGTACGAGCAATCCAGTCAGCCTCCTCCTCCACCTCAATATCCGTCAATGGTGTGTCTGCCGCAAAGCCATAACGTAACTAGAACCCGACATCACTGTTACTCCCACGACCATATAGAATCAAGAGCCGAATCATAACAGTACCTGCATTCTCTCGGGGATATCTTTGATTCTGATATCCTCATCAGCATCGGTAAGCATTCGCTCGATAAGCTCACTTGGCTCGAAGATCTAAATTCATTTGGAGTCATACGAGTTCGGTTAATGATAAAGTAAGGCTCCTTAATGAATCCAAACGCTACTAACATCCTTGAGCTGCTTTTCGCCACGAAGGCCATCATCTGCGACTTGATCCTGAAGTCAACATCGATATTAATATACGTCTCGATGCAGAAACTCGACAACTCCTCTATAGACCTTAGAATACATTGCCCACGCGTAGTCTTCGCCATCCCCGAACACTTCGTAAATCTCGGCCCAAGCGCTAAATTGTAGGATTTTAACATCAGCAGTATCGCGCATAAACACAATGCAACATACTCTTCACTAATTCCAGACTCCTCCGTATAGACAACTCGCTCCGTCTGACGTACTCTTCGGCGGTCATCGCGTTCTTCCCGAATCCCAGCCTCCTCGTCATCGTCGTCATCAATAAAGTCATCAAGATCATCGTGTTCCCGGTGGTCATCGAGCCCCTCCTCATCTTCCTCCTCATTGTCATCGAAAATTCGAGAGAGATCATCATCACGGTGATCATCCTCTAAATCTTCCTCTTCTTCGTCGCGACGGCCGCGCTTGAGGCGTTTCAGCTTGGGCTATTACGAAAAAATAAAATTAGCTCGCTTCGAAATTTTAGTAGTATGTTATAACGAAATTAACCTCGGGTCTGGAAACTTTTATCCCAGTATTTTCTTCTACCAAGGCCAGATCGTCTTCGTCCAGATCATCCTCGTCGTCTTGATCTGATGTGAAAAGTTAGAAAAACGTGGATCAAACATCAAACAGGGCATAGCCACTAAGCAACTTTACCCTGAACAAACTTCTTTCTCTTCTTCTTCTTTCGCATGACACGCTCTTCCTCGGGGTCTTCTTCGTCATCGTCTACAATGAAACCATCTCGATCAGCCTCGGTTTCCTCGTCTTCTTCTTCTTCTTCATCGTCCTCGTCGTCATTATACTTCATGGAGTCCTCTTCCTCGAAATCCAAGGCCTCTCCACGCTCTTCGGGAGTTTGCTCTCTTGATGACATGCTAGTCAAAAATCAGAACAAAATACGTGATAATAAGATATGAAGAGAAATAGTGATGGCGGGCTTTCCAACGATCTTCTCCACTATGCACATGATTTTTATTTGATTAGCATTGGCCGGGATTTCTGCTTAACTCTGGTGTTTTCGCGATCAATAATTAATTGATAGCAATTCCTTAAAAATCATTATATTCTTATGCACAACCCAATGCCCGAAATTCGGTTGTCGTCATTTGTCAGTAGCGCTAACACTACATCCCCAACACGGTCGCACGCAACTCCCGCTGGAGTGCAGGCTATAGCTATATAGCAGCCATTCCCTATTACTTGTTGCAATGCGGTTGCTCAGCGCCAATCCTTTTGGCTAAATGCTATGATCATTCCACAGTTGAATGCATCATCTTCATGATCTTCAGAATTTTTTTGAAACGACCACACTCGGGGTTTTTTCCACTCAGATTTGAGTAAAGCTGGGATGACTTTCCTAAATTCAAAATTGATTACCATTATCCTTATTTTTACTGGTTTTACGCAACCTTTGTGATCAACTGTGTTCGAGTTTATTCTTTAGCTTGTTATTTCGCGCCACTACTTCAAAACCTACGCGTACTCTTCTCTCAGATCTGCGTGTTCTCTCTAGATTTCTTAGAATTGAAAACCCCATAGTTTATTAGACCTACCAGGTGGCTCCTTTTCAATGGAAACCATACGTGATATTTACATACCTGAAGAACATCTACCGGCAACTGTGATTTCCTTTAGAGTTTCTCCTCAAGATGAAATCGAAAAGTACCAAGTTGTGTGTTTGTACGAACACACAACCACCGATGAGGTGAAAGCCGAGCCTGACCCCGACTTCCCAAAACAACAACCAGAGGTGAAATTAGTCATCAGAAACGTCAGGGAGGAGCTCGTTAGCCCCTATGAAGGAACCATTGATAAGCTTCAAGTGACTGCCGGCGATCGAATCACTCAAAAAGAGTAAGTCCATTCTGAGCTTGTTTGCTTGAAGAGTTACTGATTTTGCTCTATGTTGAATCCAGTCATCCTATCCTTTCTATCAAGGAGCCTTGTAGCCATGGGATGCAATTCAACGGATTGTGTGCCTACTGCGCAAAAGATTTAAGCGTGTAAGTTATCCACCCAAATGTTGTGACTTGGCTGCAGCAAACTAACTGCATATTAATATTCCACAGCCCTGATTTTGGTGGTTCTGATACAAGCAGAGCTACAATTAACATGACCCATGATGCCCTAGGGCTCAGAGTTAGCACCGAGGTGAGGCACTACCCAAGTAAACAGCATGCGAGTTATTGGACTAAGCCGTCGTGTTCTTTACAGGAAGCTGAGCGACTGGAGAAAGAGACTTCTAGTAGACTTTTAAGTTCTCGTAAACTTTCTTTGATTGTTGATTTGGATCAAACGATTATCCACGCTGCTGTTGATCCTACTATCGAGGACTGGATGAACGACGAAAACAACATCAACCACTCTGCTACGAACGTAAGGAATATTCACGTTACTCTGTTACTCTATCAGTAGGCTTACCTTTTGTATTTTAGGATATTGCGAAGTTTGTCTTGCCTGACAGTCCAACCGTCTACTATATAAAACTACGGTAACTGTTGTGCTATTTTGTATACATGACACCAGCATTCAACTAACATTTATTAGTCCTGGGTTGAGGGAGTTTTTGAAGGAGATCACCAAAATTTATGAGCTTCATATTTACACAATGGGAACTCGTAACTACGCCTCCGCGGTCGCAAATGTGATTGACCCTGATCAAGAATTTTTCAAGGAAAGAATTCTGTCTCGAGACGAAAGCGGAAGTGAGTTATATTTCATTGACTTCTCACGTGGATCGCTATTCATTATTGACGCTTAGGCATGACTCAAAAAACAATTCAACGTCTCTTCCCATGTGACACCTCTATGGTGGTGATCATTGATGATCGTGGGGACGTATGGCAATGGTCCCCGAATCTCATTAAAGTCAGCCCATGTATGTGTTGTTTACTTGATGAGGCTGAGGAATGTACTCATTCAATTCTTTATCAGACGACTTTTTTGTTGGTATTGGCGATATTAATGGCTCGTTCCTTCCTAAACAAGAGGTATTTCTTCCTATTGCTAATTGTTCATCATCTCAGCCATTCAACCCCTCTGCTTTTAGACTATTACAGCCAAACCAGGCGGCAGAGCAAGTCCTAGCTCCTCTGTGGTAAAGCCCAATCAGAAGACTACCGACAAAAACGATGAAGGTAAAATAATCGTAAATTTCCAATGACCGAGAGTGTGGCTTACCCTACCACAATAGAGCAAGTTGATGAAACTGTGTTGGCCCAGCAAGAACAAGAACAAAACGAGATTATGGAGAGCCAGAAAGCCAACAAACCGTTACAACAACTTCAACAGCAGCAGCAAGAACAAGTTGAGGAAAAGCCTATCCTAATCGACAACGACATGGAACTACCTATGCTGCTCAAGGTACCTCGCTTTGCTGCTGAAATCATTTTTTCCTATTCTAACAGAAAAATAGGTGTTACAAGATATTCATTCCAAATACTATACTGAATACGAGCAGATTGGCCACGGAAGTGCCCTCGGTGAACAAGGCCTCCCAGATGTTAAAGTAAGCCCTTGGATTATTACATCCTACAGCATTGGGCCAAGTTGCTCATTCCACAATTTGCATTAGAATATCATCCCATCGATGAAAACACGTGTTCTCAAAAACACCAATATTGTGTTTAGTAGTGTAATTCCACTTGGCTACGATCCAACAAAGTACGACCCTACTTTCCGACATCACTAGTAGACCTATACATTCTGACCCAACTCTGCGTTTTTAGGTCCGATATATGGTGCTTAGCTCGTAGCTTTGGTGCCCAGTGCTCTACAAATTTGAACAGCCAGGTGACCCATATAGTCGCTGGCAAGGTAATGCACTTTTTCTTACACTGCCATCAGCCAGTCTCTAATGCCTTGATGTCAGCCTGGAACTGCCAAAGTCAATCATGGTCGGAAGATGCCGGATGTATTCATCGTGAAACCAGAATGGTATGTCTCATCTTTGCCGGGAAATCGATGGAAATATAATAACAAGAAATGATCCATATAGGCTACTTGATTCAATTGCTCGCTGGGAGCGCCAAGACGAAAGAATGTATCTAATTGAGGATACACCAGTGGCCCAGAGTGCAGTCAACCCCGCACCACAATCGGATGAAGAGATCTTCGAATTTGGTGGACAAGTAATTGGGCAATGGGGCCATTGCGGAGGAGGAAGAGGAGCCACTTCTGATTGATGACAATGAAATGAATGAGCATATGATGCGCATGGATTGGGGTGATGCTGCACGCGAGGTTGAGGAGTTTCTGGATGATTCAGACTTCAACACTGCCACATCGGAAGTCGACTCGGAAAAGGACGATGATGGAGATGATGGGTTCGTTTTCCGGAAACGCAAGTCTGGTGATTTCCTAGACCCCGACTCTGTTGAATTCAAGGGAACGGAAGAGTCCGAAAGAAACGGCATCAAACGCATGCGTGCTCTTCGAGCACACGCCTCGCCATTGAAAAACTCGGTTAGCTTCATGGAGGACGATGATTTTGAGGTTCAATCGGATTTCAATGTAGAGCAGAATGGCCCGGTTCGCGAAAGCGAGAATGAGGAAGCGGGACACCTTGACGAAGACGAAGGGGAGGAGGAGGAGGAGGAGGATGACGATGACTTTTTGGATGACTTTACCAGAGAAATTGAAGAAGAGCTGAATAAACCTGGAACACCTTTACCTGGAACGCCCTCCCCATCCATGTAAAAACCAGTTGTTCAGCGATATTTTATTTCAAGCATCTGCACATGTAACCACTCACAATTAATCACCAACCCTAACATATTAGACACCCACTTTCTTGTGATTTTCTTTGTATTCCACCTTCTCCTGATTCGAAGAGCAGTTATTTATTAACTAGTATCCTCTCCCAGCTCTCCCGGATATGGCCTCCCCTCTGAATTCTTGCGCTTTACTTTTTGGCTCACTGATTATGTTGTACATAATAAAATGAAAGTTGTTCAAGTTTTTTACTTAAAATCTCCCTTCTCTCTTCAGATACGTGAAGGATGATTAGTTAAACAAATCCCGATCGATTTTCAGATTTTTCCTTTTTTTTTCTTGTGTACAGGAGATACCCGAAGTTCAGTAAGCGCGCGTTTGCAGGTTCATTATTGCCTTCTAATATATAGCCCATAGAACAATGGAGAAAGTATCCGAAGTAACTGGCCTTCCACAAGTAAGTGTTTTCCTCCGAATAGCACGACCATCTCAAAAACGCCCAGACAGAAGGCCTAACCGTATGCTACATAGAAACGGTATTTCCGTCAACGTGCTCATGCCAATCCCTTCTCCGACCACAACCTAGAATAGTGAGTTAAATGCGTTTTCTGTCAGTTATGATCACTCCGTGACTCAAGCATTTCCCTTACAAGTCCAGTGTCACCTGACAAGATGGACTGGTCCACCCACTACCCCGAGTTTTTCCCAAAGCCTGATGGCGATGCTAGTCTGGTGACCAAGGCACCGGCCAAAGTAGAGTTTGCAGATATCGGTTGTGGCTATGGTGGTCTTATCACCGACTTGTCCACAATCTACCCTGACAAGTTGATGCTCGGAATGGAGATTCGTGTCAAAGTAGAGGAATATGTTCACGAACGTATCCAAGGTCTTCGTAAGAAGAATCCAGGCTCATACGGAAACATCTCGGTTATCAGAATGAACGCCATGAAGTTTTTGCCCAATTTCTTCGAGAAGGGCCAAGTGAGTTACCAGTGAAGCATACACGCAGCGTAACTCGACCACTAACCTCGACCATTCAAGCTTTCCAAGATGTTCTTCCTGTTCCCTGACCCACACTTCAAGAAGAGAAAGCACAAGGCCCGTATTATCAGGTAGGCTTTCTTTGGTTCCCTTCTCCGCCGAGAACGGTTTATTTATTATGTCCTTTTTGTACATGCAGCCACACCTTGCTCTCTGAGTACGCATATGTTCTTCGTGAGGGGGGTATTGTATACACTATTACCGATGTCAAAGACCTACACGAATGGATGGTCAAGCACTTGGACGAGCATCCCTTGTTCGAGCGTATTCCAGATTCCGAGCTGGTATGTCAACAACTGCACATGAACCTCATCCTTTCTGTACAAACATATAACCAATCCTCTCCACAGGAAAATGACCCAGCGGTTCCTTGCGTACGCCAAAGTACCGAGGAGGGAAAGAAGGTCGAACGTAACAAGGGAGACAAGTATCTCGCGTGTTATCGCAGAATTGTCTATCCTCAAGCTCATTAAAAAACAAAAACCAATAAATAGCCTAGCTTCTGATACCGATTTCCATGATAGGATAAGCCAATCCAATGAGGTATATAATTGGCTTTCACGGCATTCGAACACCCAGTTTGTGGATAGCAAACACCACTATCCACCACCATATTCCATCCGTATTAAGCATTGCATACGTGAAAATACCCGCATAAATGGGGCCACGGAAAGGGCCCCCTTTTCCTGTTCGTGTGTCTAAATTGGAAGATACGGTGTTGTTGTGGTCCAGGTCAGACCAATGGCGGACCAGAGATATTTAATTGGTATAGATTAGAAAAATCAAGGGACCCTCGGAAAATGGGGAGCTCCGGATGCAGGAAGGTGATTCGCCCTTTCTAATTAAGGATAGGAGCAATAACAATGGGGAAATGGAGAGAATGCAAAAAATATTGACAACTCACTAAGAGTAATCATACCTTGACCCTGGCCTTAATACCAAGAGGAAAAAAAGATTTCGTCAAAAAATCATTTCTCCCCTGTAGCCACATCATATAAACCCATCTCGCTCTCGAATTTTTCCTTCGCTGGATACTCCACCCTTTATCTTCTATTCACCAAGGTAAGTTATGTCTCATATTACGTCGGTCGAAGTACACGCGTTCTAATTCACCCATCTAGATTAACATGTCTGACGACGAACAACATAACCATACCTTCGAGGCCGCCTCCTCCGGTGCTTCCCTCACCTACCCTATGCAATGTTCCGCTCTTCGTAAGAACGGTCACGTCGTCATCAAGGGCCGTCCTTGCAAGATTGTCGATATGTCTACCTCCAAGACCGGTAAGCACGGTCACGCCAAGGTTAACTTGGTTGCCATCGATATTTTCACTGGCAAGAAGCTCGAAGATGTTTCCCCATCCACCCACAACATGGATGTCCCCAACGTCTCCCGTAACGAATACTCCCTCATCGATATCGATGGTGGTTTCCTCAGCTTGATGCTTAACGACGGTTCCATGAAGGACGACGTCAAGCAACCTGAGGGTGAGTTGGGTGACAAGCTCGAGGAAGACTTCAACGAAGGCAAGGAATTGCTCGTCACTGTTATCTCCGCCATGGGTGAAGAGGCTGTTATCTCCTACAAGGAAGCTCCCAAGAACTAAGAACCTAATAAAGATTTCTTTGTCCTTGCAACGTGTTTGTCCCTTGCATTTGTTTATACATAAAACACCAATAAATACAAGAATAAACAACACCTATAGAAGCCTACTACCATTTCATTGTGATACGAATGATGTCTAAATTTATTGGCATGAAACAGCCGGCGCATTATACAATGGAGTCCACCATCTGAAGCAATCTCTTGTTCCTGGAAGATTGGGTGCTGGGTATGCTAGAGCCAGCCTCGCTTTGCTTTTCTTCTTTGATGTCAATATCCTAGTCATAGGTTCATGTGAGTGAGAGATCTTTGGCAGTTCAGTCATAGAAATATATGGGTACGTCGAGTTCCATTTGGTCACCGATTTTGTCCACAAACCCGTCTCGAATTTTGCTCAGCTTCTCCAAGAATTCATCACAAGTGCTGGGTAGGTTAACGTAAAGTGGGAGACGGGATGATCTACGCGACCGCTTACTTGCTTAGTAATTGGGAGTCGTTTTTCCGTTTCTGCACTTGCTCTTGGAGAATCAGGGTCAGGGTTTCCTTAGCCTAGTTGCGGCACACGGGTTAGCCTGTGAAAAGTGGGGGAGCGTCAAAGCAAGTGTACCTGATGTGGTCGGTACTCGTTGATGATATGATGCATATTGATCAGAATCAACCGGATATGATCGATGTTCATGGTAAACTACGCCAAGTTAGAGGTAAGCAAAGTTCATACTCTTCCAGGGGAGGAACTCTTCGCAAGCGTACCTGGGTCGGGTTACGAATCAGCGTTTCCACCAGCTCCAAAAAACTGAACACAAGGGAGAAGTTCAGCTTCTTCAGCTCCTTGATTCTGTCTATTTCCCGCAAGACGAAATAGGCCTCGGTGAGCGAAAGTGATTCTGCGGTTACATATCAAAGAGGTGGGGATTTTACCGATGCTTTCTTTGGGATATAGCTGTTGTACATTCTGTTCCTCTAAGCTGGGCAGAACATCCTCGATCTATGGTGGAAAATCCAGGGTGAATGGTTGTTATCTCGTGTGTAGAGATGTGATTTGGCGTTTACCAGCCAGCGCTTTCCAAACATCCAATATTCACCCTCGGTGATGGGCTTGGGTGGCTCTAAAAACTCGAACTCCTTGTCTGCATGGGTGGGTGCTGTTGGGTTTGATTTATTGTCGGACTCTTTCCAAGTACGAAATTTCTCCAAATTCTCATCAGTGAAGCGTTTGTAGTAGTCTGGCGGAGCTGGGTATGCTGCGCCCAGTTGTGGTTGTGTCGCCATGTGAAGGTAAAGTGGGGGCGGGGGCGGGGTCGGAGTTGGAGTTGCAAAGAAAAAGCTCAAGTGCCACTAGGAGATGTTAATCAAGTTTAGCTAGGGAACCATAAGCAGGATTTAGGTGTGTTGAGATTTTCGGTTTGATTACAGAAATTTTTTGGATGTTTAAAAATTCATGGTCACTCATGGTTAGTCAATCATTCTGAAGGTGTACATCCTTCCGTGTTTCTCCTGTAGTGAACTATGACAAGTTACATCAAGTTCACTGCCATATCTGGTTCTCATTCAGAAGCGGCATTATGCTATCTCTTGGAAGTAGATGATGTTAAGATCTTGTTAGACTGCGGTTGGTACGATCCCTTTAATTTGGACGAGTTGAAGCATTTAAAGCGAGTGGCAAAGCAGATAGATGTGGTATTGTTGTCCCACCCGGATCTGGCCCATCTAGGAGCCTTCCCGTACGCGTACTCTAAGCTAGGGCTTAGTTGTCCAGTATATGCTACCTTGCCAACCCAAAACATGGGTAGGATGTGCATGCTTGACGTGGCCTTGTCCAAGAAAAATGCAACTGAGTTCGATTTGTTCACCGTGGAGGAGATTGACACCGCCTTTGATAAGATAACCATATTAAGATACTCACAACCAACCGGATTATCAGGTATGCGTGAGCAGCGAGAACACTTATTGACTTCGAAGGTTAATTGATCCCGTGCGTCTATAGGTAAAGCGAAGGGAATACTGATCACTGCATATGCGGCTGGGCACACTATCGGTGGAACTATCTGGAAGATTAAGAAGGACACAGACGAAATAGTATATGCGGTAGACTACAATCATAAGAAAGAGAGGTAGACCCTCATTAGGAGATCCGCTCTGCACCCATTTGTTAACATGCAGATTCAAAGACATTTAGATGGAACCGTCCTTCATGCTAATGGTGTGGTGCTGGAAAGTTTGTTCCGACCCTCAGTGCTAATCACCGATGCATACAACTCCCTGGCAGTTCACGCAGCACGGAAATATCGCGAAAACGCACTCTTCGGTAAGTGGAACAATGACCATGCGAGGACCTAACCAAACTGATGACTTATTGCTCTGTTCTGTTAGAATCCATCATATCCACACTTCGCAATGGGGGTAATGTATTGGTTCCGGTAGATTCGTCCTCTCGTGTTTTAGAGATCGCCTACGTACTGGACCATCTCTGGAATTCCCAGCGGTTGTCTTTCCCATTGCTGTTTTACACACACAAGAGTTACCGCACGACCCAGTTCGCCAAGAGTATGCTGGAATGGATGAGCGACTCGATTACCAAGCAATTCGAAAGTGCAAGAGAGAATCCCTTTGATCTCAAGTAATGGTTGCTTTTGTTCAATTAATTATCGGCACCAGGATTGACACCTATTCGTCCACAGAAACGTTCGCCTTTGCCACAAGCAGAGTGATCTGGCCAAGCATCATGGTCCCAAGATTATACTTGCCAGTTGCATTAGCATGGAGACCGGATATTCCAGGGACTTGTTAGTTGAGTGGGGTGCTGATCCCAAAAACACAGTGATTCTTACTAGCCGTGGTCCACCAAACACACTGGCCAGGAAGTTGTACGAGGAGTGGGAAAGCGTTGCTCATTCGAGACCTGGAACCGTAGTGCCTCCGGTTCACTTCGATCTCCAGCTACAGCTCAATGTACGTATGTAAGGGTTTCATGCATCTCACACACTTTACTTACCTGTGGGATTGCTTAACGCTAGATCACGAAAAAAGTGCCTCTAGAGGGTGCGGAGCTGTTGGAGCACACCGCATCGGAGCGTACTAGGCTCGAGAGAGAAGCGGCACAAGCGGCGCTCATTGCCCGCAGTAAGACCATCATCGAAGAGGACGAATCCGACGAGTCCGAATCGGATGTGGACGATGTGGACATGGAGCAACTGCTGCATGATCAGTTCGATCTGTATCTGAAGGATGCCACGAAGAGTGGCGGCTTCTTCAAACAAACACAGAGCTACCGCATGTTTCCATACATCGAAAGGAAGAAGCGGTTCGATGATTATGGCGAGGTGATTCAGCCCGAAAAGTTCATGAAAGATTTCGATTTGGACCAGCTCATGAATCAATCCATGGCTGTTGACGAGAATGCCGAGGTAAGACGCCCTGATCCATTTGCTGGCCATCTCAAGACGGCTCACCACGTTATGTAGAACGAGATGGACATTGACAAGGAGGAGCAGACGACCGAACCATCTATCCCCACCAAATACGTCGCAGAGACAGAGAACCTCCACATGACATGCAAAGTGGTGTACATCGACTTGGAAGGTTTATCGGATGGTCGTTCCATCAAAACTATCTTGCCCCAAGTGAATCCCAGGAAATTGGTATAAACGCCAGCCAAGATTTTGGTGGATGCCCCATGCTCACCGCTTGCTTTCCCCCAGATCATAATCCATGGAACCGAGGAAGCCACCAAAGATCTGATGAATTCGTGCCTTCAGGTGGATGAAATGACTAAAGAGATCTTCGCCCCAAGAGTGGGTGAAATGATCAATGTCTCGTCGGCAACCAACATCTATCAGGTGGGGCTTCAATTAGAGTTTGGCCAACCTTCTTTTGATATACTAACCACCGCCTAGGTCAAACTCACCGATTCCCTCGTCAGTTCGCTCAACTTCTCCAAGGTAAATTGGCTTTACAGCCTTTCGTTGACCTGAGCCTAGCTAACCACTCTTCCAAGCTTGACGATTATGAGTTGGCCCACATCACCGGTAAAATTCATTATTCGGAAGACTCTTCAACGCCCACCTTGGATGTGCTTCCCATTGAAGAGCAGCAGGGCTGGCATCCACCACTGTTTGTGGGCGATGTCCGCTTGACCGAGCTCAAGAGGGTGCTGCAAAACGAGGGGATTGTCGCCGAATTCAAAGGTGATGGTGTGTTGGTTTGTGATGACCACGTCGCCATTCGCAAGGTAACTCCAGCCAACAAGCAAGCAGCCCCTCTTCAAATACTCATGCTTCTCTCCCCTCGCAGACCTCCGCTGGACAGATCGTGGTTGATGGATGCTTGTCGGCGAATTACTATAAGATTCGCTCGTTGGTTTATAAACAGGTGGCCATCGTGTAAAACAAGCTAGACTTTATTGTTTCTATGTTTCAACGTTGTGCACGATCCATCAAACATGTAAATAATAAATACGTTGCCAAGGCTCTCTTGTTCAAAGAGTGGCACCCACAATATCCCAAACCCGTATGTTTAAAATACTTTTATTCTCTACTATTGAGAAGTCACGAACCACTTGAAGAAGGTAATAAAAATGGACAATGTCGAAGGATGTTATTTCTAAAGTTCCGCCGCGAGTTACTACGAGATATTATATCTGGACTCTACATGTGATATTTCTTCGGAATATTTGTGGCAATCCCAGTCGATTAGAATGCTACCATCGTTCTAATATCCTCCAATTTCTTCGCGATTTCCGCCGGTGTCCGGTCCAACTCTTCAGCGATGTAGCGCTTCTTCTCAGGCGGAAGGAGGTTATACTGCTCGCATAGGTCTCCATCAATAACGCTCTACAAACAAACGATTCGGTCAGCCCTGGGATTGTCGTCAAAAAGTGACGATCTTGGTACTTTACCTTGACTGGGGCGTAGAAGCTTCTATATGCGAGATGATCGCGACCGCACAAGGGTGGGTTCTCGCTACGCATGTGCATTTCCAAGTTTTGGAAGAACTCGACATCGTCCCTGGTCATGAAAGGTATGAATGCTCCAACCCCTCCGAGAAGTGTGGTATATACAAGGATTTCGCGTCCCCCAGAGACGAGGGTGGCTCTTTGAATCGAGGATAATGAGTCGCCTACGTAGTAGTGTGCTATACATGAAACCTTATATGGAGCACCGTAGACGTTGCCTCTCTCTGAAATAACCTTGTTTCCGGATGGGTCGTCGTCTACATCTTGGCTGATACTCTGAGGCAAGCGTTCGATAAAGAAGTTACCGAACTTGTCGCCACCTGCAACAGTGTCGTAATCGATCATTGTGGTCGCGGTCAACCACTTGGGGGAGGTGTCATCCGCAAAGATGATGATCTGATTCTCTCTGGCTTTGTAGGTGGCGTAGTGAACTGACTCTTGGATATCACAGATGATGATACGGCTACCCTGGGTGTGAAGATTTACGATGCATCTGGGAATAGACTGGCATGTGTATGTTAGCACATTAGCATTGCATGCTCGCGGTGGCAATACTTAATTACCTTGGTTTGGCATTTACGAAGAAGTTTCTTCTTTCCAAGATCATAGATTCTAAGCGCCTTTCCTACACCAGCAAGCAAGCGTCCCTGGAATCCAAGCAATGCCAGGGGGATCTCGTCCACAGGAGTCTAGCATGAATCATTAGCTGGCGGTTCAACTTGGAATCCGCCTCAAATTTATCGACATACCTTGTGGACCAACTCCAATGACTGTCCGTCTTCGGCAAACTTGTATAAATGAATGAATGCAGCAGAGCATGTTCTCGGGGCAAGTGTGACATCCTTGGCAGTACCGACCGCAAGGCAAAGCTCTTGAGGGTTCGAGTGGAATACCAGAGTCGTCATGCTAGATGAAGATCAAGTTGTTAGAGTTGTTGATTCACTCTGAACAGTAATCCGGCCTACCTAAAGGCTGCCTCATTATCTTCAAGCTCAATCAACGAAAGAGTATCTCCCTAAAAAAATCAGCAGCTCAGCAACGGCAACTGGGCTACGGCTTTATATATACTGCAACTTACTTGGAAAGGATTCAGCAAGCGAATGCAGGAGGCCCATTTTCCGGGGACCGCTTTGGGATGACCGTAGACATCGACCGGTAGATTGCTTAGTTCGGTGTTGGGATCCAAACCCTGACCACATGGATTAGTTGACCGACGAAAAAGTCGGGAAACAATACGCCAGCAAATTTACCTTCTTCTCAAAGAGCTTTTTCTGCTCCGAAGGGGAGTAAGTGTTGTGCTCGGACTCGATGATTACGAAGTTTCTAGAGCTGGGATGGACAACAAATCGACGAGGTGTGTATTGGAGAGGGATGGAGAGCTGGTTGAATACGTCCCCAAGCTTCTCCACAGTTAAGATTCGGAGTGTGTTGGAGGAGATGGCAACTATTCCCTCTGAGCATTGTTCGGAACAAAAGCCAGAACCATATTCCAAGGATTCATATCTAAGATGTGTTATGTTAAGGAGACAACGGACATACCAGGATGCGCCCAAAAAAATATGCGAAAAGGATACGATAATGGGGTCAATCTGTTTCTAGATTGGAAGGTGTAGCTGAGCCAGGGTCTACTAGATAAGGCTAGCACTGCAGGCATGCCTTGAATTTGCGTCCGGAACAACTTGACTGGACGAGAACCCAAAAATCTGCGGATATTTAGTTAGAATGGTCGAACTCGCAGGCGGAATACAAAATCATCAAACCTTGTTCTGGTATCGGACAGGAGGCCAGTGACACTGTCGAGAAGAGTACGAAGGAGGACACCGTTTTGCAAGCCAATATTAAGATACAAAGTGCCATGACTACGATCCGCATCTTGGTCAATCATCTCAATAATAGCCAGTGATTCAGGAGTAGCAGTAACGGCCTAAACTAAGCTTAGCCCAAGATGATAGATGGAAAAGGTTCTTGCGGAAATGACGAACCTGCATACTGAGAGTCTCTAGACAGTTATCTGGATCAAGAGAAATGATTCGGACAGTATTATCTTGGCAGCCTACAGCCTAGATTACCACGGGTTGTGTTAGACCCTCCGCCAATATTGCTAGATTATGCGCAAATCCGCCACTAACCAAAAATTTGCTTCTTTGTCTCCCTTCGGGTACAGGGCCAACGTTCAAGCAAGTAACGGAGGAATGCATCTCTTGGCGCTCTTGGTATTCATTTAGTTGGCCGACATTGTCTAACTCGAAATAAATGATCTCGCCACTGGACAACGCAATGATCACCTACACAATCGATGATGTTCAACCACCGGAACAAAGCGTGAAAACACAAGTAATAGTAAGTACCTGGCGATTATTTGCGGTAGCCTGGATAATGGTGCGGCCTTTAGGTGCTTGCCATTCATTTACTCGCTTGTCAGCACGGATGTGGCGAATGCCTTGGGGATAAATCTAGCAACAGAATGTCAGACTCTATGGAATATACAAGCGCCCGCTTCGAATCGCCTACCTGAACAATCGAATCCCTTCCCATTTGTTGAACGCAGATAGTTGGGGTATTGTTAATAAATCCGGTGTCAGTCACTTCCTCGACAGTATCCCCAATCGAAAGAACCAATGTGTCATTGACAAAGGAAACCACCATGTACGAATCATACTCATCTAATGGGTAGAGAATTCAGTTTAGCTGAAACACTTCCGCCCGACGCCAGTGTCCCCTTACCTGAAGCAGTCAACTTCGTGGTCCAGATCGCATTTGGATTACCAGGGAGCTCGGAAACAGCCATTTCCGACACCTCAAGTCCGTGGCGAAGGATCTTCAATGAGGATCGACTTCCTCTGCCGGTAAGTGCATAAATTTGGGGAGTATCCTCTTCGGCCAGATTAAGGATCTGGAGATCGGCACGGTGGTGAGTCGACAGTACATGATGACAAACACTGCAGTGGCAATCTCTCCTACCTTTGCTTCAATAATCGGGCAAGTGCTCTCCATTTCATCGACCATGTGCAAATTAGTAAGTTCGTGTGGGCGGAAATAGACCATGGACTCCTCAGCGATGCTCATATCTGCACTGGAGTACTCAACTTCATCGTCGTCGTCGCCCAATTTCTCAAACTGGTACAAATAACTAAACGCACCACGTAAGTTCACGAAAGGGAGGGGCCAAGCTCAGAGTATACAAATACTTACTGATTTCCGAACTCAGCAGCCACAAACAAGAAACCAGACTTGAGTATACAGAGGCCAGCGGCAACCGGGACGGTGTCAAAGTATTTGATTCTGATGGCCTGCACGACATCATCCTCATAATCTATGCTGATCTTGTACAGATCACCCGCCTCACTCTGCAACAGGATGAAGAATGCATTCTAAGAGAGATGACAAGTGGTGAGCAATCGGAGCAGTATTTTTGGATAGCAAAGATATCAAAAAACCTTCATCTTGTGCACAGCGCCGGCAACAATGATTAAACCACGTTGCTTGTCTTCCAATGGATTTTCCCGCCTTGGGATAGGTACACGATGCTCGGCCGAGCCTTGATGTTTGTATGTGATGAAATTCTCGCTACAAACCAATACTCCAGAAGGACCATCAGTGCCGCCAGGAACTAATGCGAGGTTTTTCAATGAGTGCAACTATATGTACGGAATGCATAGCAACAAACCTGGGACTAAGAGGTTGGATTTATGGTCGATTGGCTCGCTCCACTTCCTAACAACATGATTGAGACCAAGGTCCAGCTCATAGTAAGTGAGCATCTGGTTATACATGATTAGCAGTTGTTTTCGCGGCTCCCATTAAAACAAAAAGCAGACTTGCCTTTTCGATACTCTTGAATGCCTCGCCACTAGGATCCTCGTCAGCATCACCATAGTCAACCTCAATGCATGCAAATATAGGGTTCTCGAATCCAACATCTACACCAACACATCCAAACATGATCGTATGTGACTTATGTGCTTCCAAGGGAGAGGAAATGGTCAAGCGCGCAGCAGAGTCACGATTGAGAATGTAAACTAGCTTTTGTTTCTCGACAGCCCCTTTGAAAACATTAGCAAATGAACCCACGGAAAAAGGAGGTATACTTTAAAAACATATACCGATCATGACTGCTCTTCCCTTAGGATCCGTCGCCAAGTATTGCCCTGGGACAACACGACGACAGCCCGTCTTTCCGTAGGTCTCCTGATGAACTTTTTCAAAGCAGTTCTTGGTTGGATTATACTCCAAGATTACAACACGACCAGAATCGGTTCCCGCCACGACATAATCTAGGAAGGCGAGTTAGTTTCCAGAAGGCAGAGCCAGATTGGCGGACAACTCGGTACCTTTGGATCCACCGGTCAGGCGGAAAGGACTCAAGGAACGAATGACTCCGAACACCTCATACGACAAAACTGTGTTCACTTTCCCGCTACTGGGATCAGGGCGTAACAACACCAATCTAGTGTTACGCGCGATTATGATCTCCTGCTGCTTTGTTCCGGAGAAGTTTCCAAGGATTGCTTGGTTGATTGCCGTGGCTTCCTGTAGGGTGACATTATACAGAAACATATTTGCTTCAAGTCTATCACTTGGTTGACGGTAATCAGGTTAAACTACGAGTACAGGACTTTTCAAGAATCACCACTAGGCAAATCCAAATGAGCGGAAAAAATCCATGATTTTGTTTTAGATTCTTTGATTACCTAAGGGAACATTGGTCTTGCTCTGAGGGGAATTTTCGAGGGAACCGGTGTAATTCATGGTGAGGTACAGCCATGGCTGCGAAATTATCGGGATTCCCACCAGACGATGATAAATTCCATGGATTGTATAAAAAAATATTATTCCTCTGAAGAATTTCACGAGTATCATGTACGCGGTCAAATTAGGTTGATCAAATGATGAATAAAATGGATTCCTCAAGATGGAGTATTCGCGAGGTTGCAACTCATCTTTTTTTTACCCTTTCAACCTCTGTCATCAACTATAGCAGGTCAACATGTTGTTTGATGATACTGAGTTAGCGAAGCTGAGGGATCAGTTGATTGCGGAACTGGAGCCAATGTATCCTTTGTGGTCTAATATCACGATCGTGTCTACTTTAGACTCTCTTCTTGAACGAACGTTAGTTTCCTTGACTTTTGTTGTAGTTGTGATGCAGATCCACCCGTGCTTGCTGATTATGTTATCGCACTTTTGCAACACGACAAACCCGAGAGTGAATTGAAGGCCTTCTGCTTGGAACAGCTGGGGGATTTCTTGGCAGATGGTAAGTCAACACACGCTCATCAAGTTATCCTGAACTTTCCCACCGACCTCTCTTTATTCCAGAAACCGAAGGATTCGTGAATAAGCTTTTCGATTCGTTTAAAACGGGCCAACCAAGCAATTCGGGTAAGCAACGTGTCCCTCAGTTGGGTTCTGAAAACCGCCCCACCAACCACGCTTGTCCTTCGACCAACTAATCTCTGTCCCACTTTTTCTTAGAGGAGTTTACTAACCAGGAGTCCGCGACCCAACCACCGAACGAGGAAAGTGAGGGCTCGGACGATGATGGCGATAGAAATTTCAAAAGAACCAGGAGAGAAGATTCGGCCGAGGAGAACGAGCACAAGAGGGTCAAATCAGAGCTAGAGAATCAAGACTCCTCCAACCACGCCAGAAATAGAGGTGGATACCCAGAGGACTCGCGTAGCAAAGTCGGTAAGAGCGCAGGCGATTATCCACATGACCGGACATCCACTCTCCCTCCGCAAAATTCCCATAATTTCAACTCCTCCCGTGATAATTATAATGAGTGGAATTCCGGTAGACGCGGAGGCAGAGGTGGTAGGGGTGGATTTGGCGATCAACGCCCTAGAAGACAGCGGTGCCGCGACTACGATGGTTTGTTGCATAATTCTCCATCGCTAATTCCGCAGCCAACAATCTAACCTTTTCAAAGAGAAGGGATACTGTATGCGGGGTGATTTGTGTCCCTATGACCATGGCGTTGACAGAATCGTGGTGGATGATCCGGTGATGAAGCGGGGTCCATTTGATATGCCTCGTCCTCCCATAAACGGACCCCCCCTTGGCGGCCCCGTCAACATGATGGGCTCAAACACAAACAGACCACCTTACTTCATGGGCGGGAAACGGAATCAGCAACGTCCCGAGTTCAATGGTATGAATCTATTAATTTTGCATGTTATGGAGTGCTCCCTTCAAACACATCGGTTTACTTAACTGTTCCATTTAATCCAACCTAGGTCCTAGAGGTATGCCTGGCGGCCCTGAGGCTTACGACCCCGAGCGTGCCGATTTCAACGGACCCAACTCGAGGGTGCCAATGGGAGATGGTCCCGACAATAGAGCAGGCGATATTCCCATGATGGACAATCCCTGGCCAAACAATAGAGGACGTGGACGTGGCAGAGGAGGTAGAGGACGTGGTATGGGCAACAGATACGGTGCCAACCCTAACCCACACACCAAAACCTCATTGGTGGTGGAGAACATCCCTCACGAATTCTGCACCATTGACAAAGTGAATGACTTCTTCAAGAAGTTTGGCGTCGTGACAAACATCAACCTCGACTTCCACGGCCATAAAGCAGTGGTTCAGTTCAGCTCCAACTCCGAAGCCTACAAAGCATACAACTCCCCAGAACCCATTTTTGATAACCGGTTTGTAAAAGTTTACTGGCACAAGAACGACGGAGATGACATTAGCAGCGCCCCTGCTGAGCCGGCCCCATCCAACAAATGGACAGCGCCCTCCGTTCAGACCGAACCCATCTCATCCCCCAACACTCCTGAGCAAACAAAGATGGCCGAAAAAGCCAAGAAGCATCAGGAGCACTTGAAGATGATGCTCGAAATTCAGAAGCAGAAAGAGCAGTTGGTACAGAAGCAGATTGAGCAGCAGAAACTCTTGATGGAGCAGCTATCCAAAGGAAAGAATATCAGCCCTGAGGCTCGTAGAGAGATTTTAAACCGACTCAACCAGATCTCCGAATCCATCAAAGAGGCGCTTCAATCTGCCGCCAAGGATCCGCTGTTGAAAAAGCATATCGCCCCTCCCAAAAACGTCATGGCCGAAAAGGAAAAAGAGCGGCTTGATAGAGAATTGGACTCTTTGAGCCAGCTGAATGAGAGTGAAGACAACTCCGATAAGTCTGCGGCGCTTCGTGCCAAGGTTGAGAGCTTGAAAGCTGAGGCAGCATCTCTTGGGGTCGAGATTCCTTCATCTCGCGGTGGCAGAGGCGGCTTCCGGGGTAGAATTGCCCATGGGGGGTGGCCTCGTCGCTCACTCAAATTGGATAATCGCTCAAAGATTCTGATCAAGAACGTGCCCTCTCTATCAACTGAAGAATTGAAGGGAGCGCTAGAAAGCTATGGGGAGGTGGAGTTTGCGAATCTCAACGCAGAATCTCAAACGGCCGTGGTCCAATTCAAAACCAGAGCCGGCGCCGAACAGGTATGTCACCACCATAAATTTGCACAATAGTATGGTTTGCTAACTTCTCATTTGCCAGGCATTGAAAAGTGCCAAAACCGGACCCTTAGCGGATGTGGAGTTATCTTGGGATTATGATACCAAACCCGCGCCATCACAGGTGAAGCCCGCCAAACAGCCACAACCACTCGAGGAGGGTGTAAACACAGGCAACTTGCAAGATCCGTATGAAGAGGAAGATGAGGAAGATGTAGAACGCTCTTGGAAGCGTTAGCGACTATAGAAGTGGTTGGGTTCCAACTGTTCCTGGTTTCTATAGCGATCGCCTACAAGGCAAATCTTCATTTATCTGTACATAAATTACTTGGATTCATTCGTTAACCCGTACTTCGTGACTATTTATGATAGAATATACAAGCGTATTTTGTGAACCCGTTCCGTCTAAATTATCCTCGTAGTTAGGCATTTCTTTACCTTTAGAAAGATGATGATTTCATTGGACCAGACGATGTACATCTCGCGGCTTCCAGTTTGATCCACACTTACACACACCTGTGCTGATTTAGCTTGCTTGACCATTTCTAGTATTTCACGCTTCAATAAACGTTTCTTTTGTCACTACACTAGCCACGATGGTTTTGAGAATGGTAAAGATGTCGACTACAAAACAGGTTGTGTTTATTGTCTGGCACAAATGCCACTATTCAGCAACGAGATGCCGCGAGTAAATCGCTTAGTAGAAGGTAGAAGGGCGCTTAGCAATGAAGAGGCTGCGGTTAGCCTTGTCAGCAGGGCGAGCAACACGATGAGGAAGAGGGAAGCGAAGCTTGGGCACCATGAGTTGCTTAATGTAAGGACGACGGACGTCAGCGTTGGCAACTTCAGCAACACGGATGATCTGGATGGATCTGAAGCGGGCACGGTGACGGGCAGCCATATCTTGATAGCAAGCCTCGACGGCGTCGTTACGGGTCAATTCACGGTACTCCTTGTACATGTTGTGGGTACCAGAGCGAGAGTCGTAACGGAGCCAGATACCGAAGGTCTTGATCTTCAAGGGGTTCTTCTCGAAGATCTCGTTGAGGGAAACGATTTCACCAGCGGCCTTCTTGACCTTCTTGAGCTTGGTCAAGAAGTACCAGAAGCGGCTCTTGGCGACAACTTCGTTAGGGGCGAAGATGCGCATACGGAAGAGTCTGGGGACGGGCTCCTTTTCGGAAGGAAGCTTACGACCGATGATTTGGTATTCGTGTAGCTTGAATAATAAAAAGATGTGAGTTGAATGAACCGGATGGACCATAATCCCAAGTTTCGTGTGGTTCCATGGATGGATGGACCTCTACTGTTGTGGATATTCCATGTCGACAGACACCCGAAACTTGGGGATGTATTGAAGCAGAAAACAGGCACTTACTCTACCCATAGTTGTTAGAAAGAATCGAGCGATCCTCACACGTAAAAGAAGGAACCTGAAAGCGAGATCCGAAATTTCTTTTAATCTTCCTTCCTTCTAGCACAGCTGCTAAATTATTTTTGAACTAGGGACTGATTGGACCTCCGATGTAGTCCCCTAAAATTTTCTGATCCTTTCTCTCACCGGATTCCCATCGAGTGTAATGAGTGAGGGCTGAGGTGTGGAGTGAAGTAAGCTTATATCACTGGATTCAATCACGACGCAACGCGCAGGGCGGTGCCGTCGGAAACTTTTTTATGCAGAGCACAGGAATATTAAAACCAAAGGAATCGAGTATCGAGTAAAATGGACTTTTCTTTATGTCTATTGGAAATGTGAATATTCAGACTAAGCACGGTTGAATGATATGATTTGATGAATAGGGGTTCCGCAATAGAAGGGAACCTTCAGAAATGACACGATAGATAACAATGGAATTTGAGGGGAACCCGCTCTAGAAGGAGCTTCTCTTCTCCTCCAGGTTTTTCACAATCAAAAGAGAGGTGTCGAGGAAACGGTCCACGCAGTTGGTGAGGCAGGCTTCTTCAGAACGGTCGAGCTTGTTCCCGATCTTGCTGATGCACTTGTCCCAGCAGAGGTCAGCGAATGTGTGAATGCTTTGCTGGAGCTTGGCCTTGGCATTCTCTCCCTCGAGGAATTGGGCTAATTCGCGTTGGTCTTGTTCACTGAATTCTTGAGACATCTTGAGGAAGTTTAAGGTGACAGACGCTGCTTGCGCCAGGAATATATAATTGTGTCGGAAACGAGAATTTTTTAATCATGTACCCCAGATCCGCTTGCCCGGCTCCAAGCCCTAATCCTACGTCATATGTTCCAATGGAATGAACTACGAGTGGTTTGGTTTCATCTAATGAAGGGCCTTCATTTATTTATATGAGAAGTAGGAATAGAGATTATCTCGTTCATTATAAAGGTGGTGGTATTGGTGGGGGGGGGAGGTGGGAGGTGAGAGGTGCGAATACTATATGACAAATAGAATAAGATGCATCATAAGTAATACGTATATATGGAACTAACTTTACACGATAACAAGGAAATAGTGGCACAGTGTGTGTTTACGAGCTGGTTGCGGCACTGGCAAAAATTGAATTCAGTATTCCATTAGCCTTGCCGTTAGAAAATTCCGGCATTGTGGACCCGAAAGTCAAAGCAGCAGCAACGGGCGTAGGCATAGGGTTGGGTGCGGCGGAAGTATTGCTATTACTATTGCCAGAGCCAAGGCCATAGAGGTGTCCACTGTATGAAACAAATCAGTCAAGAAGGACAATTGCCGATGGAGCGCGAGCCCACTTACAGGAATTTCTCGTCGTCGATATGATCATCAAAGAAGATTTGTCTCATCTTGAAGAAAGTAGTGCACGTTAAAAGACTATCGCTTCCGGCTTGATGTTGAGGTCCAATTCGAGGAACCTTGAATAGCGTTTAGAACGTTGGTTGGAAGTTTGTCGGTTACTGAAGTGTACCTGGAGCTCATCGGCAATATCTTGCAAGCCTCCCTTTAAGTTTTTGCAACTTTTCATGAGGTACTTGATATCGTAGATACTTGGAAAATAGATTCGTAGCAGCTCGAAAAACTCGTTCTCTTCTGCAGGTAATGGACTGCACGTGAGGACCTTCAACAGATATCCAAAATCATAGCCGCTAGAGCAATCAGTTAGACTTGGAGGCCGCTCGGCATGTAATATTCAAGAGTGAACTGTATTCTAACCTATGAAAAGATATCCACTTCACATCGTCAAAAAGCACAAAGCCAGAGCTGATAAGCAATTCTCCAAAATGGTGAACATCAATTCCAAATTCCTCGTGTTTCTTGAAGTCGATTCCAGATTTCGTTAGTAAATCGATGGAATCTTGAGCGTACATGTCGTCGCTGGAGAGTGTACTTCGTTAGGGGGTTGGCAAAAAGAGGGATACTGTGCCAAAGTCACCTCAGGTTAAACTTAAAATTGAATTGCCAAGTGCAAGTGCCTGGGGGTAAATTTCCTCTCTCATCGGCCAAAGTAATTCCCAGCTGAATTAATTTAAGGAGATCCACATTACATCTTAGTGTTTGAAAATGATAATCAGCAGAACTTTTGAATGTTCCTATGGGTCTAGCCACAACTCCAGGGAACTCTGTATCCTGAATATCAACGGACGCACAAGTTGGTGGCATTGAGTATAGAATCTAATAAACACATGAAGGGGGTATATTTACCATCGCAAGGTAAGGATACTTTTCAACCAAGTCTCTCAAATAAGCCATTTCCTGACCTAGATTCTCCGCCCATACTTCTTTGATGAACCTGCTCTCGTTTGTTAACATTTATGCAAAGGAAGAGTCTAGAATGGTATTTCGTTTTTGACGATTGTTCTATATCCAAATTTTGAATATTTCAGTGACTATGAAGAGCCAACATACACATACACATACACACACTAGTTAGTATTACAATCGTGTTGGTCACCCTTTGGGGAAGGGGGGTTGCATTGAATATGCCCTGGTTTTGAAATGGCAATCTGTACATCTCACCCCTAACCCTAGTTTTGCTCAAGATTATTGATTTTAGCAAGACTGAAGCTTACTATCAAGTGCAAACGAAGAGCCGTTTCTCGAGACATGACTGTGACTATTGCTCCTAAAGACCTCAATGCTCAGATAGACCATTTTATCGCTAGGCTAAAAAGAAGGTACATGAACTATTCATAGATAAATAAGAAAAACCTACCTTTATGCTATGCCATTTAATGAAAGCCTTTTATGAACTCTAGACAAGTGATAGGTTCTTGGCAAGTGTCCGTTGAGACTGCCATATTGCTACGTCAGGTGGTTTCTATTAGCCGTTGGAATAGTGTAGACGTTCTCATTCAAACTGTGAAAACTGTTGGAAAGCGTTTAATCGATGCTCAACCCCAAGGTTCAGAACGAAATGATGAATGAATACCGCATTCCTTATGCTAACTCTTTGATACAAACCAGAGCTCGCCATTGGTAACATTACTCGAAGAGTATTACGTCTTATTCGTGAGGAAAACAATGCGTTTGCCACCCCGGACGAAAGCGAGAATTCCGAATTTCATATGTCTGGACCTAGACCAGCACCACAATTTGCCTCCTCCTCTTCGATGTACAATTTGTTAGGAGATTTTCAGAAGGAGCCAACCAAAGCTGCAAATAGTTTTAATATCTTTTTTATGCTTCTACTGTTTGATGGACTACTGAGTACGATTGGTATTGTTCTTAATTCCCAGCACCTCTCAAGCCCGAAATCATCCAAGGAATTCAAGAGATAGTCGAGGAACTGGAGAACATCTATGTCAATATTTCGGCACAGGCGTTGGAACACATCCATTCAAAGTTGGTACATCACATGGCACTTTGCATATATACACGATGCTAATACGGTTGCCAGCGAAATTATTATGACCTGCGGAAAATCAAAAACGGTCGAAACATTCTTAAAAACTGCGGCCAAAAAGCGCAAGTTCCAAGTGATTGTAGCGGAAACAGCACCCTTGTTCGTGATATTTCTCGGTTTAGTTTTGTGAGGTGGCATCCAGAGGCTAATCCCGAACCAACAGATATCATGGCCATGAGATGGCTCGGTCCCTCGCTTCTGCTGGTATAGAAACCACGGTGATTCCGGATTCGGCGATTTTCGCCGTGCTCTCTAGAGTGAATAAGGTTATTCTGGGCACGCACGCAGGTATGCTTTCTTCCGACCGCGCACATATAAACCGTGAACCAACTCTTACATATACGATCGTAGTCCTTGCCAATGGAGGACTCATTGCTGTTGCTGGCAGTCAGACAATTGCCACCGCAGCTAAACATCATTCAACCCCAGTCGCGGTTTGCACGGGCCTGTACAAACTTTCACCTCAGTTTCCATACGACCCAGATACGCTTAACATGTGCGTTTCACCAAACCCAGTGCTCCAATACGAAGAAGGTTGGCACTGATTGTTGCGTCTAATATGTATCTAGCTGACTTGGTTTCCTAGGAGAATTGATTGACAAAATTGATTTGGTTAACCCGTATTTTGACTACGTGCCACCTGAGCTTGTCAGCTTGTTCATCACCAACGTGTAAGTGACCCATTATTAGCTCATCACTAACTCAGGCTTCTCTGACCCTGCGATTCAGCGGTGGCCACCCACCCTCGTACCTGTACCGTCTCCTCAATGAGAATTACGACGCCGAAGATACTTCGTTGTAGATGGGGCTGAGCATAATGCAAGCTAATGTTGATCAGATGGGCCAGCTGCCAACCCAAGTTATATGTCGATCGGATGGACTGGCAAAAAGAACACCCTAGTCAATAAACTAGACAATGCAATGGATCCTAGTCAATAAAATAGACAATGCAATGGATTTTTTTTTATCATTTTTTTCAGAGTGCACCCGGATCCTGGGGGAAATCCGAAACACTTTATTGAGTCGTCCATACGTTTGATTATTCTTTCTTTCTCGAACCGGCTTCTGTCTAGAGGACTCATGTACGTGTCACGATGGATGAACTTACTTCAGTCATGGATAACTAATCAATTATATAACAGATATATACAATGTCGGCTGATCTCACCTGGCTCCTCGTTAAGGACAACTCCAGCTTCCTTGTTAAGCGCAACGGAGTTCAATTCACCACTGAACCCAACAACTTGACCAACTTGAACTCCTTCAAGTACTCTGGTTTGGCCAACAACAAGGTTGTCGGTGTTACCGCCGCTCCCTCCGGCAAGGGTGTCGTTTTGACCACCAAGAAGCAATCCGTCTCTGCCACCAAGCCCAGCAAGTCCTTCCAAAAGACCTCCGTCTCCGGATCCTCCCGCAGAGCCGCCAAGGTCATCGTCAACAGCACTGCTCGCTCTGGCTACCGTGCCGACTTGCGCAAGGTAAGGATTGGTGTAGTTCATTATTTCCCTGCAATCTGCTAGAATCCACCCAATTCGTAACATGAAGGCTGGACGTATATTGATTGCAACAGCAACCCTCATCATTTGATAACCACTCTTGGTGAATCTACCATGAACCTGAGTTCTCTCAGTGGTGAAACATATCCCCTGTTTGAAGCATCAACTAACATCCCTTCTATCAAAGGCTGCTCTCGGTCGTCTCTCCGCCATTCTTGCTGCCCAAAAGCCCAAGAAGGTCACCAAGAAGGCTGGCCGCACCGTTCTCCGCAAGTAAATTTCATGATGTTTGATAATTTTTGTGTTAGCTAGACAAATCTTCTACACAATAAACAAGCATTAGTCTATGGCCCATTTGTCATTTCACTGAGTCTGCGATTACCGTCCTATGATGAAACAGCCTACTCGAGTTTGATGGCTCAGGGCACAATGTATGGAGTTGAGGTTGCACATCGTTTCAAGAGCTCCTTCGGGGAATTAGCGAGGTGATTGCTATATATCGTCGTACCGATCGAAAGGACGACGCCCAACCTTTGGTTTTTCCTTTGCCCGCTACGATGTATGTCCTGGGATTAGTGTTTTCCCTTTTGTTTGCCCATGGCTGCTTTTCTCAATTTTTCGATCAAAGTTTTGACTGCGGCTGGCCAGGGATCACTAGGAGACAATGCCACAGACGTACCGGGTGCGAGTACTCTCCTCTGGTGTCAGGGAGTTACGGGAATTCCTGCTTCTTCCCCAGTAGTTTAGTTTACAGGCGTATACGCTGCGGTCCAGAGGATGTGAGGCCAGAGGAGTGTACGAGGTCATTTTCCTGCATTTATCGTAACGACACGACGGGTAGTCCAAAGTGCTTTCACAGACATCCTCCTGATGGGTTGAAGTTCAGCGACGATAACATCAACTGCGGTTGGGAGGGGATGGGAAGCAACGAATGTAGAACCAATAATGGTTGCGTCTGGAGAAGCAACCCTAGCGGAAATCGTTGCTACTTGCCACGTCGTCTTGCCGCAGACAGGGTTCCTTGTGGAGAGAGGCACATCAGTGCCCTTGAATGCACAGATAGACGGTGTTTATATGACTCCATAGCCGGTGACGGGGAGGTGAAATGCTTTTACCTACCAGGTGTGCCTCACAAGATTGAGATACCTGACGGGTACGATTCTGTAGAGACTGCCACACGCTACGTGATGGAGACCAGACTTGTTGCTGGATAACTGCAATCGTCCTACCTTCCCAACAAGAATAAAATGCTAGTGATGTCTGTGAATCCAAGCCCTCCTCTATGCGTTTTGTGCACCAAGCTGATTTATTAATGAAGAATGAAAGATAAAGCTACAGAGTGGAAGCGAGTGATATCTGTGGCACACATTCGAGGTTCGACAGGCTCTTGGAAAATGTCATAATACAAAGAATAAATATGCATATTTAGATAACTTGGTGGATTTTCTGATACATTCTTCGAAACAGATACGGGCAGAGAGGAGTATGTCTACTTGTTTGATTTGGTGTATTGCTTCTTTCCAGTGGTGAAAGGAAGGTACCTATATCTCAACATATGCTGGATCTGGCGTTTCATTGTCAGAACGAAAAGAAGGATAAAGTACATCAACAGAATCGGCCAGAACACCGGAAGATCCAAGAAGGTAAAGAAGGTACAAACGATGGATATGACCGTAGCTTTGGTGGCGGAGTACCTAAGCAAGATGTTAGCAAGCTCAAGACAGTGGGTTATCAGTGAAGCAACCAAAACCACCACTTACCAGAACTTGAATTCGGGAAGGCGGCGAATAAATGGTCGGAATTCTTCATCTGCCTTGGTGGGAAGGGAAGGTCCTTCCTCTGTTTGTCCCTCCATTTCCAACTCCTCCTCCAGAGCGGGATCGAATTTGGGAGTCAAAAACGCCAGGAACAGGTTGAGCAGATAGATGCCCAAGCCATAACAGACGATATACCATCCTTGGGCAAAGATGATTCTAAGCATGAAGGTGATCAATAAAACACCAAATGCGATCCATCTTGGAGTGACGTGGGGTGTGGTCGAATCCAGCCAGGCTTGGTATTTCTGTTGCGTTGAAGCAAAGGTGAGTTAACGAGATATGTAACTGGGCCATACATGGTGCCACTTACTCTATGGAAAGCCGCTTGGTAAGCGTTCAAGTTGACCTCGCCATTTTCTTCCATGTTCATGTTTTGAAAGGAAACCTGCTTGCCGTATCGAGCCTAATATATAATTTCACGTTGACGCTGGCACAGCACACACAACACGAAAATCTCCAGTCCTCAAAAGAATGGAATTGCGGCCAACAAGGCTTTGTGACTAGAATTCCCACTTTTCGAACAATAAGAATTCCGAGGCCGTCCAATCACATATTAACATCTAGCAATTGGGCCTCTAGATATCAACTATCGAATCATAATTCACATCAACGTGTGATACAGATGAAAGGCTTGGCAAAAATCGCAATCTGAAGTCGTCGGCTCTGCATCCACCACGGACGATAGAAAGTATGCCAGTCAATTTCAACTATAGTCATATCACCAAAGAAGCTGGTGTGGTGGTCGTACTCGATCCTCTCCATATTCCAACTGCCGGCACCAATCGTTTGTTCATAGATATGACCTTTAGATAGCCTGCACTTGCTTTACTATTGGTATTTTCAAGTCTTCTAAATCTAGGCTAATATATGGATGTTGCTATGTAGACCAGATTCGTGGTTTGATGGAAAAGGTACGAATATTCGTAACATGTCTGTTATTGCTCACCTCTGTTTTCAAGAACGGTATTATTTCTTCTAACAGATACTCGTCAAAATGCAGGAACAGGTATAATGTTATCTCGATGTCCTTCGAACTTACCAAAAAGGACATTGGTGATATCAAACAGAAGACCTATGGTGGTAAACTCTTGATCAATCTGAATGATTCTGCCGGTCACGTTGATTTTTCATCCCAAGTCACGGCTGCACTTCGTGTTACAGACAGGCGCTTTGTTATTGCTGACTACGTTTCCGACGTTTCTGCTCGAATAGAAACAGTATTACGTTAACCCCTTGCAGAACGTTTCGGTGCATAATTATTATCAGCAAAGTGGACCGTGCTTTACTAGAGCTACAGTTAACTGAGCAAGATCTGCACACTTCCTATTGCCTGTTTGATTACTGGCAATGGATGAAGGGCTCTCCCATTGGTCAAAGTTGGAGAGATCGTAAGAGGAAGGAGCACACACACGAGGAAATCCCCTACTGGTTCGTTTCTTAGATAAACTAAAAGACGCATTTGAGATTCTTTGTACGTTGTTGAGATATTTTCAGTAACTTGAGCAACCACTGGAGAAATACATGATTGCGTTGGGAGTGGAACAACATATCTTGACGGACAAGGATTTAGCGTTAGGGTAAAAGTAGTCTAATCAAGCTAAACATGAGAATGAGAACCATTCTAGAGCTAAAATACATATTCGAGAAATGATTAGTCTATATGTCTATTTTACATATACTAGGCCAAAGAATGAACAGGCTTCTGTTGAGATCCTAGCGATTTATAGAAATTGCGAACTCTTTCATCGGAGATTACAACTCTGGGATGAAAGCTCTTCAAATAAAGCCCTTCCTAAGAAATGACTTAGTACCGGTCTTGTTGAAATCGGGTTAATGCCACATACCAACGAGCGAACGCGACTGAGGGCAACGTATGCTTGGCCACAGGCGAATATATTTTGCAGTGATACTTCAGCATAATCAAGGGTCATTCCTTGACACTAACAGAGCCGTTAACAATTTATGAATGCGATAATTTACAGAGCACTGCCTTACCTTGTGAACCGTAAGCGCCCATGCCAGCTTAAGCGGGAATTGGGTCCGCCAAACGCGTTTGATCCCGAGCTTTTCGTTGACTGCGGTTTGTGGCAGGTCCACTTCCCAAGTGTGCGGTCCAATTGTGGCTGTAACTCCGTTTCGGAACTTGACAACCGGATAGAGGTTTGCCAGGGGAAGAGTGGTGGAAATATCCTGGTCCGGGTTGATTAGATTCATTGAATCGTTCTCGATCACGGTCTTTGTGGAAACAGATCTACGGAAGCCGATGACCACACCTCGACTGCCGTTGACAAGCCCCTTCTCAACGTCAACGTTCACTTTATGCAATGGAGATCAGTAATGCACACACTTGGGGTTTTTAAAGAAACACCAACCTAGTAGCATGACTTGAGCACCCTTTTTCAAGATAAGGTGCTCATCGGCCTGGGTCACTTGCAAGGAGGTTAAATGCTCCATCTTGGCCTTCGCAGGTCCTTGGTTCGCCGTGTAAGTGATCGAATTATCGGGGAGCTTTTTGAGATTGTACATGTTTTCGTCAGCCACCTGGCTACGAAGGGTATACAACTTGGTGGGCTTGAATAAAGAGAGTCAATCTACGGGATGTATACGTGCAATCAATTCGATTCAGCCCTTACCAAGATGTTGGTCAGCCCGGTAGGGGTGAAGCTACGCTTGCACTTCTGTAGCATCTCAACTACGGACGGAGTGCATTTCCCTACACGGATGCTATTAAGAAGGTCGACAAATCTCGTGTCCTTTTGGCGAAAGGGCTGCGTGAATTCGTGTGTTTTAAAATCCATATCTTCCCAAGACCTGGATTCGAAAGCATATTCCGAATGCTGTACCAAGGCTGGTTGGCAATTGGCCTTTCGGCAAAGGTCCTCGGTGTTGTGCTCTTGTGGGAAGACCTGTCCGCAGTCGACACACTTTTGAAGGTCGGCCACTGTGAAACAAGATTTTCGTTGGTCCTAGTCCTTTTAGATGGGATGCATGCAAATGTAAAGTTACCAGGGCGGAAGTTGGAAGAAATCTCCGCATACAATCAATTGGAGTCCTCCAAATGGTTGCTTGCTACGCCTTATCCAGCGAGCAATATAGTCCAACGTTCCAAAGAGTTGTTTCCCAACCATGCTAATTTCATCAATAATCAATACATCAGTATCGCGCCAACGCTGGGCCGCTCGCCGGTTACGAGAAACCATCATAGCCAGCTCACGGTTGCTTACATTACGTACAGGGAGTCCAGCGAAGTGATGCACTGTATGGCCGCCAATATGAAACGCTGCGATCCCTAAATGATGTTCAAGGTGCCAATTTGTTTAGAACCCGTCGGAACAGGACCAACCGCCCGGTCAATCATCAATACTTATGGAGTAAGCTAACCTGTTGGAGCGGTGACGGCGACGTTCTTTCCCTCTTCTCTTAGTTTCTCTATGAGGTAACGCAGCAAGAAACTTTTTCCCACACCGGCAGAGCCGGTTAGGAACACATTACAACCCGTCAAGGCCTCTCGGATGGAATTTTTCTGCTCCACCGAGAGGGTGACTGGTTCAAGGGGCGCCTCGATCTTTGGCAGCGGAGGCTCCTCAACCGCCAACACCTCAGCCTTGCTTGCTTTTCTCTTGACACGTGGCTTGCTAACTTTGGTCTTGGCCACCGGTTGTTGAAGCAGCGCTCCTGTATGGATTCGTCTTTCGAGAACCCTGTCTGTCACTGACAGAAGTTGCCAGAGTGGCTGCCGGAATCGGTGGGGAAGTAAGAACATGGTAAGTTACTAAGCTGACCCAAAGTGCCTCGGCTGCCGTACACCGTTGGTAAACAAATTGGCTGAACTAGGTCAATTCCACCTGCCAATTGTTAATCGAATTTTTCAACCGCAATCTAAAAATCTGGTGAGCAAATATTTGTTCTCTGATATCACCTAAATTCACAATCTACAAAATATATGTAATTTACTTGCGTTTCTCCAAAAAGTGTGAGGCCTGCTTGGCGCAGTGGTAGCGCGTCAGTCTCGTAAACTGAAGGTCGCCGGTTCAATCCCGGCAGTAGGCATCTTTTGCAGTCTTCACGTAGCGGTGGGTTCCGTATATAGTAATTTTTTCGTTACGAAAAAGGGACCTTGAGAATTACTTTGAAAACTTCGGCTTTTTCATTGCCCAATCTCACTACAATATTCTTTATCAGAACTTTATTCGAGTTTAAGTGGATATTTTCCATCTAATTGCTGCAGGTTGTTTATCGAGTGTATTCTTTAAAAATCTTTAAGGATATCGTAGGGTGTTGTGCATATCTTCCATGCTCCAACCTAAACACTCTACATCTTCCTCATGTCTAGGGACAGACTGGGGCATTCCAGGTACCTGGGAGAGTGGCGAATCCTTGAGTCCAGTAGTTTCCTGGTTGTGCAAGTGCTGCTCCCATGTGGGTGAACGACGGATTGAGAATGTTGCGACGGTGTGCTATATGGATGGGAAATGGTCGTGTTAGTGATCACCATTCAACGCTTTCATGTCTCACTCATGCTCATGCTCGTGCTTGTGCTCAACTCAAACCAACACAGTGCCCTGGAATGGAGTAGATCAGGTTTGCTCACTTGACCATCGGGATGGGATGGGATGGGATGGGATGGGATGGATGGGATAGAGTGGGATGGGGTGGGATAGAATGGAGCGGAATGAGATGAATCTGATTAGACTCAACCCAATCCATTCTCCTCTACTCCATCCAGTTATCCCCCAGTGTGGCCATTCATCCCCAATCTCATTCGGATATCTTTGACCGCGATCGTGAAAACCAGATCTCGTCGCATCCAGGACACTGCACCTCGATCGGACTCGACTCAAGCCACCTCACTCGGAGATTGAGCTCAACTTGGAACCCATCCAACCATCCTAGCTAGTGAAATGCTCTACTTACGTGGTGAGTGCATCCAGACATTCATCACTACCTCTTCGGTTTGCTGGCCACGTGCCACATTCTCACCATACTGAGTCCATTTTAGTCCATGCTCATTGATGGCCTTGTCCATGGGCGAGTGGTCATATCTGTCATGGGTCATCCGGTTGTATTGGGCTTGCATGAGCGAGTGGCGGTGGCATACATCGTTCAGCTCACTAGTCGTTGAAACTTGGTTAGCATGGTGTTCATCCATCTTATCCGTGGCTACCCTATAAGAGAGCTGGAGGGAAGGGTGGTGGTGACAATCATGGTTGTCAATGCGAAGCGGTGAGAGGCAGAAGGCGACCACTGTAATTGCAGAGGTGACCGCGGCAGTTGATATGATGAAACTGTCGTTGTCAGGGTTAACTCCAACATCAACACCACACACTACACCAATGCGGACACACTACCTGCTCACCAAGCCTTGGCCATCTTTGAGTTCCTCACACCGCTCTATTAAGCAACCACCCATTCTCCTCCCCTCTTGATCTCTGCCATATGATGAAATTGCATCCACTCACTTGCTCAGCACCAGTGGGCGAAGTCCCTGATTGGCTCTCTCCTTGTTGACCAGACAGATGAGTCTGGCTGGGGAGAAAGCTTGAGCGTAGGTGGCCAAAGCGAGAGCAGCAACAGAAACGGAAAAGAAGCACTTCATTTTGGTATTGGAGGGAAAGCAGATATTAGATATCGAATTGATTTTCATAGAAGCGCGACCAGCCAATTTATACTGTTTTCTTCCCGTACTCCACAGCAAGGCAATTGCAAAATCATTGTTGCGCACCCCAATGACTGCCTGACCAGCTGAACATCTAAACAGAGCACGTCAATGGTGGAAACGATCTGATGTATGTACAATAATGTGATTGTCGTTTTCATATATCAACCCATCGAGATATACCTAATGTGAGTCCACACGAACTTTGGTTATGACACACATGGTGCACATTCTGATTTGCAGTGTTGGGTTATGACATGCACGTAGAACGTGCATTCTAGAATGAGAAATCAACCTGACATTGTTGATACGATTAAAATTCACTTGATTCGTGATTTGTTCGATTAAATTCAATCGCTTCCTATATTAGCTAGCTTTATGCAGTTGAAAAGCAGACTTCACACATGTCGTTTCAATCCAGTGATAAGAATGCCAAAATGCAGTCTGATAACTAACACATATTAGGATCTGTTTTTGGGCAACTCCTTTAAACCTGTCTAGCGAATTTTTTGTTGACTAGCGTAACACGAATTTCATTGTTTTGTCACCTACCAGGAGTTCTACAGGCATCATTATTGCATCGTACTTTCTCTTTCTATCTCTGTATCCGTTGGATCACCCCAACAGTTGTACAGCTTTGATGGGAGAGCTACCATATCCTTCTTGACTGGACTCTGGGTTCTCCTGACTCGCCTTTTTCACGATGGATACCGCTTATTCAAGAGAGTCAGGGTGCCAAATCCTTACTTCTGTACGAATTCGTGGCTTTAGCCCTTGTGTGGGCCTGATCTTTTTCATCTTTGGTCATGTAAAGGACCTGAGGTATAGTATTTCAGGACTCGGATGCATACGTATCTCGGGCCAACTCGGTGTAATTGCTGGGCTTATGTTCAGCACTATTCCATGATAGAAGTATTGTATAATTTCACTGTTTGTATGGAAGTTAGATAGGTGGCATTGCCATGACTCCTTACAAAGAATAACCGTGCGTCTATCTCATTCGCCACACATTGTCCTCAGTAAATGTTAGGTATGGGCAACTTGGCCTCAGGGAGTAAGCTCACCACCCGAGGGTTTCTGTAACTGGGCCTAGTTGCTGCAATACCATATTGTGAGCGTTTAGCAGCTGCTGAATAAAATTACTCTACAACTCTCTACTGCTATAGGGGGTTATTGATATATTTGTTTATAAAAATGACGAAGAAGCAAAAAAGGCAAGAAGCAACAGTGTCACTTTTCCTACAGAAGTGCTTGGACTATGACCATTCACGCTTCTACCTGTAAATCTAACCATAAAGTTGAAATCCTCGAAGTCAGCACAAAACGGAATATTTTTTTCATAAAAAAAGCTACATGCATTATCAAAATTTACATCTTTTTTGCACAATCTAGACCGAGCAGCATTAGCCAGCAATACACAACCGTATTCTTGATGCCGTTCTCGATACTGGTCATACGAGCCACCACTCCAGCTACATTGGTTAAGCAAGAATTCACCTGCGATTTTGAAGGGAAAAGTTGTAATATCTCTCGAGCAGTTGCCCTTGATGAAACTAAAAGTTTCCTCTGGAGTTACGTAGGTGCTGCTCATCAATTTTGCGGCGCTTGTCTTAGCGCTATCCTTTGATCGAACCGGAGAGTTTGATTTCGTAGTTTTGTTGCCACTACCGCTGTCGTATTTCGGCTCTTCTCAAGGGAAAACTCGTCAGAGAAGGGATCGATGGAAGTCACGGGTTTCTTATTAACAAAAACACAGTAGGGTTTCTCGCGCTTCCTCTATTTTTTACTTGCTCATTTATACCAGATTTCTGAATTCCTATCTGCTGAGTGGCTTTTTGCTAGCTGTGAGGCAATGCTATTTTTGCACAATACTGTACCCTTATCTAGATACTAATATAGCATTATTTCGGATCGTCCTCCATATGATCATTGCATATGTCATTTTTGGCTTTGCTGTGATCTTTAATACCACTATGATGAGCCCTCGTGACATTATTTCAAAATCTATTATCGCTTTTTACACGCTTGTCGATTACCTAAATACCCCTTTGACTCTGCTTTGCCAAATATTCAGTTTATATGCTTTAGCGCCACCACCATATATATGCTCTAATTGTCAGTATGCTCTCGTCCAGTATTATTATTATACCCTCATGAGGAGTAGGCATTTTGGAAATAAAACAATGTTCTTAATCAATAATAAAATTAATAAATTAATTATTTGTTCAAGATTTCCTCACAACAAAAAGGACCCTTCGCTATAGCGGACTGTAAAAAGTGCCTACTGCCGGGATTGAACCGGCGACCTTCAGTTTACGAGACTGACGCGCTACCACTGCGCTAAGCAGGCCTTGTTTACTGTGAGGTGTCACATGATATTAACCAAACACTTACCAAAATAACTGAAATCAATCGGGAACAAATCTTAAATTCCATGTTGTGCCAACTAGCATAAAAACCACACCATAAATATGAATTCAAGAATACAGTATCAATGGGTAGGTAAAAGACAGAGGAAGCGAGAGGAGCCTCATCGTATTCTTATAAACAAGCCACCCACAACTCCTATGTCCCCTTCTCTGACGGGGTTTCTCTTTAGATGAACCGAATCATGATGGAAAAGTTTCAACACATTCACATCGAACATCCAACAACGAACTAATCGTCAACCAAACACGATATTATGTATGGCAAAGCCTCATAGGTCGTGATTCTATATTTATTAATACTAAAAGAAACGAGTAGTATTACAGCGATTGAACAATAACAGGAATGGACACTACTCAGATTTAACCGGCCTGATCTGAATTGAACTAACTTCATCTGGAAGAGAGTTAAAGATAGGCAAGGATACTGATGCAGTGGTTTTGATATGTAAGCTTTGAATGTTCTTCCATTTTTTAGGGATTCTTTCAACGATATGATTGATCGCATGTTCTATATTTTCAGCTATTTGGCTACCCGATTGTGAGCTTACGCCAATTTTGATAGACATACATGTACCGCTAGGCTTGAACATGTATGTAGAGTGCAGAATGCTTTGAAGTTCCTTTTCAAGGTTTCCTGATGTAAGGTTGATGGGAACTGGCTGCTTCTTGCGCTCGAAAAACTTTTTACCGATCAATTTGGGAAGCATGGGAATGATACGGGCGTCAGCAAGGAAAAGCCCATAGGATTGACAAAGAGTGCGCTTGGCCTCGTAGGTCTTGTACTTGGCTCTAAGCTTGGAGATTCCAATCACCTACATTCAAACAAGGTTCCGAATTAGTCTTGATACAAGGCTACTCTGCTGCTCAGTATATTGTACCTTGGATATCTGCTTGATGTTTTTTTTCTCCAAAAGTTGCTTGTATTCTTTCTGAGGATCCTTGGTAAACAAGCAAATATCTACTCCCTGATTCAAAAAAGGATGTCGAAGTGGACTGTTGTACAAGTGGTATGTTTAGCGGACTATTCTACAGTGCTTTGCTCGCAGCGACTTACATCTTTGTGGGTTTGATGTTGCTCTTCTCAGTGAAGCGTTTGGTAGTAATGACTAACCACACAGGTTCATCGTCTTGGAGAAGTTCGGTTTGATTCTTCTCGTTGGTTTCCGATACATGTTTAAGAAGGGCGGTGGTTGCCTTCAAGGTCTAGGAACAAAGTGTCGGAGCGATTAATGATTGGCTTCTACGATACGATATGCTGCATAGCTCGTCTACCTGTTTGGGATCCAATGGGGAGGCCATGATGTATGTTGGAGGTAAACAGAGGGAGACTGCAATGTTAGAACCACTGGCAAATCCAGTGTTAACTGGGTTTTTTTTATTTTTTTTTACAGCGGCGATTTTTTAGCGTTGGTAATGAACTCCGAAATCACTTCTGGTGGGACAATTTGAGGTTCAATTCTGACGAGGAATCATCCAGTGAATAAAGGGGGCTCCAGAATAGGGATATAAAATTGGCAATCACGATTAAAGTCCCCACTCTAGTCACAGTCTACATCGTAATCAAAGCTAACCTGACCATGTCCAAGCTACCTACCTTACTAGAAGCAGAAGTGCCACTTTCCACTGCCGAATTAAACGTCTGATTATGAATGTCAAATGCTCCTTCAGCAGGTTTACTAACTTTCCCCTCCTGTAGCTATTACGCAAACAGTACGAGCAAGATGCAACCTCCGTCCAAAAGAAATTCAACTTTGCTTGGGGACTAATAAAATCCCGTAAGCATGGCCAACAGTTAGAAGGAACGCACCTTCTTGGTGAGATATACAATACCGAGCCTTCCAGACGGATAGAATGTCTGTATTATTTAAGCATTGGCTACTACAAGCAAGGAAACTATACTGAGGCTCGCCGATTTGTGCGAACTCTGCTTGACTCACAACCTGGCAATCGTCAAGCTCAGGAATTGAGCGAAACCATTGATAGCCAGATAGCCAAAGGTAAGGTGGAGATACGGTTTTGCAACAGACGCGCCTATTTAACCAAACCTTTTCTTCCAGAGGGAATCATTGGGATTGGGATTGTTGGAACTGCTATTGCTGTCGGTGGGGCAATCCTTGCTAGTCTCTTACGTAAATCTCGTTAATCTAACCTATTTATGTGGATATTAAATAAACCGCACGTATCCATCACTACCATTCTCCAGGCTGCGAGAATTCGTGTATTACGGAAATCATTTTATTATGAAATGCAGTGTATTCTAGTTCGTCAGATTGTAGTATAATCAAGATGTGCATGGTGAATTAGCTATGTTACAAATCCAGCTTGGGTTGATGAGATGAACCTCAATAAGCCTCATCCTCGCTGTCGGAAGAGCTGAGAATTCGCAAGGTGGATAAGCTCAGTTTGTCATCCACTGTATGCACAGGTAACCTGTCAGGCACACAGCCACCCTCCTTGTAATTCAACAGGAATACTCCGATAAAGATTGTGAAGAAGCCGCAAAAGAGTGATGCAAGGTTGGCGGGGTTGGTTTCGTTGAATCCCTGGAATAGAATCGCCGATGCCACGATGGTGGCTGTAGTGAAGAACACGTAATATATAGGCGTCACAATGTTTGTCGAGAAGATATCCAATGCCTTGTTGAAGTAGTTCATCTGCGTCAATACCGAGACTACAACTACTCCTATGAAGACATACACTGATGGGTGGGTAAATTGATTCGAGCCCTCAATGGTCAGCTTCAGCGCAATACCAAAGGCCTTGACTGCCATTACACTCACTGATCCCACTAGGGAACATATTGTAAGGTAAACTAAAGGGTTGCTCTTCCCGTACTTGGGTGCCAGTCGGTAAATCAGGAATATAGTCACTGCTAGCACTAGTGAACAGTATCCCAGGGAAGCTAGATATCTTCGGTTAGTTTTGAATACGGTCAAGGAATACTGGCTTCTATATACCTGGCTGAAGTGCGAGCTGTAGAATTTGATCCACTGAAACGATTTCTTTATCTTCAGGTGAGTGCAAAACGATGATTATAGAACCCACTAAGCACAAAGCACACCCAGCCTTGCCACATGAACTGAGCCGCTCGTGTAAGAACCAGGAAGCTAGCACAGCGCTAAAGAGATGTTAGCAATCCGATTCACATGAGTACCACGCTGACATTTAATTACCTTATCAGCACGCTTAAGGCACCTAAAGGTGTTACAAGAATGGCAGGCGCGAAAGAATAAGCAGCGAAGTTGGTGATCTCGCCCAGTATCACTGGAAATCAATGTTAGATATGGCCTCAAAGGCTATGGGGATAATTGCCACCTACTTGTAGCCATTCCAGCCCACCAGGTAGAGTTTCTCAGGTAGGAATAAGAATCACCTCTGGCAAGTCCTATTCGTTCAGTGGTTTAGTAAATCTTCAGGGCTGCATGACCTTAAACAGAGAGAGAGTACCATCATTGCTGGAGGCGATGAGTCCTTTCTTTGTGAGGATAAAGCTGGCACCTATCAATACGCTGGAGGAAGCAGCCAAACACAGGCCAATATACTTGTCATCCATTTTCTTCAACTCGTGATAGTGATTTGAAGTAAGCGACGGGCTGGTTTATATTAAGTTTGCGAAAACTGCGATTCCCAATTCGGACGGTCCCACGCACGATCTCAATACCCAGTTCTCTCGTTGCTGATTTGGTAGAATCCAGCAGCATCCCAGTCACTTGGTTTCCTTGGACTACTCGAAAGGATTGATAATTACCCTGGGGCTTGTCTGTCTCGCAATGACGCCACGACTGGGCCTTTTCGGAAAGTAATGTCAGTAAGTTCATTTCCACACCGGAGTATTACACCAATCAAATTGAACTCGTCTTGGCGAATCTTGAGTCTTCAGAACAATCATATTCTACATGTTGCGATTCGTGAATAACTTGGTTTTGAAGAATCCCTGAGCTATTATCTACCAAACCCTATCATCTGGCGAACCAATCAATCATCAATCCTGTACAAAAAAAGCCTTGCTTGCTATATAAGTATTGGCCACTTATTCCTGATTGTATCACATGAATGCTTATTTTTAGATGTGAATGGTAGTCAGTCTGTATTTAGAAGGACTGTGACAGATCCTGTGCGTTACACAACAAACCAGTTTTGTGTTACGATCCTACACTGGATATAGATTGTCGTGTCCAGATCTCAAGCCTTGTTGAGGGGCACGTATTTGTGGATGCACGAGTTTTTACAAGCGTGCTTCACTGAAACGCCTTATGAGTATGAAGGTTACTTAAACAACAATTCAACTTTCACCTGCTTGCCACTCCATCTGCCTACGAAAACTAACATAGATTCAACAATGTGTTACGTGCATCCCAATTTGCAGGTCGACTAGAAATAGTTGGTACGATCTTCTGCATTCCTGTGCTTGCGTTTTAGAGTCCAGCCTATATAACTGTCAGCGCACGAAATAGATACACCATCAACTCGATATCTAATATCTGCTTTCCCATCAATACCAAAATGAAGTGCTTCTTTTCCGTTTCTGTTGCTGCTCTCGCTTTGGCCACCTACGCTCAAGCTTTCTCCCCAGCCAGGACTCATCTGTCTGGTCAACAAGGAGAGAGCCAATCAGGGACTTCGCCCACTGGTGCTGAGCAAGTGAGTGGATGCGATTTCATCATATGGCAGAGATCAAGAGGGGAGGAGAATGGGTGGTTGCTTAATAGAGCGGTGTGAGGAACTCAAAGATGGCCAAGGCTTGGTGAGCAGGTAGTGTGTCCGCATTGGTGTAAGTGTTGGTGTGTTGGTGTTGATGTTGGAGTTAGCCCTGACAACGACAGTTTCATCATATCAACTGCCGCGGTCACCTCTGCAAATACAGTGGTCGCCTTCTGCCTCTCACCGCTTCGCATTGACAACCATGATTGTCACCACCACCCTTCCCTCCAGCTCTCTTATAGGGTAGCCACGGATAAGATGGATGAACACCATGCTAACCAAGTTTCAACGACTAGTGAGCTGAACGATGTATGCCACCGCCACTCGCTCATGCAGGCCCAATACAACCGAATGACCCATGACAGATATGACCACTCGCCCATGGACAAGGCCATCAATGAGCATGGACTAAAGTGGACACAGTATGGTGAGAATGTGGCACGTGGCCAGCAAACCGAAGAGGTAGTGATGAATGTCTGGATGCACTCACCACGTAAGTAGAGCATTTCACTAGCTAGGATGGTTGGATGGGTTCCAAGTTGAGCCCAATCTCCGAGTGAGCTGGCTTGAGTCGAGGCCGATCGAGGTGCAGTGTCCTGGATGCGATGCAGATCTGGTTTTCACGATCGCGGTCAAAGATATCCGAATGAGATTGGGGATGAATGGCCACACTGGGGGATAACTGGATGGAGTAGGGGAGAATGGATTGGGTTGAGTCTAATCAGATTCATCTCATTCCGCTCCATTCTATCCCACCCTATCCCACTCTATCCCATCCCATCCCGATGGTCAAGTGAGCAAACCTGATCCACTCCATTCCAGGGCACTGTGTTGGTTTGAGTTGAGCACGAGCACGAGCATGAGTGAGACATGAAAGCGTTGAATGGTGATCACTAACACGACCATTTCCCATCCATATAGCACACCGTCGCAACATTCTCAATCCGTCGTTCACCCACATGGGAGCAGCACTTGCACAACCAGGAAACTACTGGACTCAAGGATTCGCCACTCTCCCAGGTACCTGGAATGCTCCAGCCTGCCCCTAACTACTAGGTTAGTACCTTGATGAACAAAGAGCACATTAGAGTAGGATTCGAAAGTATAGGCCAGCAACAATATCCTAGATTACTTAAAATATGGTATCAGCATCTGTTATTGTATTGGAGATATGATTTGAAAGTAAAGTAAAGTATACCTACGTTTCACCAGACATGTTCGAGTTTGACGGGATTTCCATTCCATGAGGGTACGGTTTTTGTTGGTGTATCTAAATAATTCCCATACTGGTGGCCATGTAGAGAATACATCGAAGTGGTAAAGTGATGTAAAAATCTTTCCACAGCTATTTGGGGATCAATGAGCCTTTTTTGTATGCAAAAGATTCCCTTATGAGGAACCTTTCGTTGAAGGGTACAACTGTAAATGAATGCCTACTGCCGGGATTGAACCGGCGACCTTCAGTTTACGAGACTGACGCGCTACCACTGCGCTAAGCAGGCTTCTTGTTATGCGAATAAAATAAAAACAAATTGATAATAACTACCCTAACCCATTAAATTTAACTTGGTAGTTTCATTAATGTAACTGCCAAGTTAATACTCAAGCGGGAAGGAATACAACTCCAGGAAGAAGAGGACTTCGGATAACCATTTCCCCTTTTCCCGATTCTACTAGTCACGACCTAGATCACAGTAACCTAATGGAAGAACTTACCTATCTGTAGTAACATGACCAAATACTCCTATCTTGCCAAATGGTTTTTTGTTATTCTTTAAACAGCGGGCCTTTTCCGACTATATTCGGCGTGTACAATAATGATGGTGACAACGCATATATCTAGTCATTCTAACGATTTTCCGGATGCCAACTTGTATATCAGAGAATTTCTGCTAATTGATGTATTAGATAGGCTAGCCAACACGTATTCAATAATGGGATTCTGATGGGTTGTCCAGTTCAATGTGCTGGATAAATTGCAGGTAAGAATCCGACGGCTTGCCGATTTCAACGATAACTGACTGTTCTTTATCAAAGCTGAGAAAGCATGATAATTCATTTTATTTCCTCTGATCCGATCAGTTCTACATCAAACTTGAGTCATCATTGGTGGTACAGTACGGTTTCCTGGGAAGTAGAGACTTCACTTCCGATCTATGTCAAAAGATTATTGGAATTTGAATCTTCTCATAACAATTTAACCTGTAAAGCTGGTATAGAGAGTCTATAATCATGTCTTGTGAGGTTAAAGGATTGCTTAGAGCCCTATCACTGATTTCCCCCATCCGTTAAGACAGGGCAAGGAAAGTGGAGACTTAGGAAATCATAAAACAACTGAGAACTCGATCGACATTCATTCATAAGCCAATGGCTCCCATTTTTATAGAAAGTATATACAAGAATAAGTCTGGTCGTGTTGGGGGAATAGAATGTATAGGGTAGAAAATATCAACTAGAGGATGAGAAGGTCGGTTTACCAAGTGCCCTCACATCTCTCTTCCCTCTCTGGAAATAAAAAAGATCGATTCAATGAACCAGGAGGCGAGTATTTGCAAGGTAAATAATTAGTTTGACTAGTCAACTGTGATGATTGTGATTATGCTTTCTTCCAAAATGCCGGCCGTCGTTGGGAGAGGTGGTGACTCATGTGCGGTATGGCGGCCTACCCTGGCCTGAATAATTCGACGGGTCTGGTTGCCAGGATTGAGACGTATTCATACTTTTCTGCGTGTATCTGCTATCCGTTTGAGCTCTTGGAGACATCTGTGGAGAGTGGGCATTGTAGCTTCTCCCAGATTGCGAATAACGCATGTCAGAAGGGTAAGCTGAGGGCAGGGTGTTGGATGTTTGGGAATAAGCCCCTGGTGCATATGTACTGGAGCTGGTGCTATCTCTGCGATAGGGGGATCCGTAATTGCTGTCGAGAGGAAAACCTGTTGGTGTTGAGCGAGAGGCTGCAGTTTGTCCAGACGATTGCGTGTATGGTGGCCCAGATGAACGCTATGTGAATGGTCATGGTTAGAAAGAGCTAGTTATTTCCAGATCTTTGAGCTTTGGTACCTCATACGACTGATAATACGTACTAGCCGTACTATCACGAGGCTCATATCTACTCGGATTTCGGGAAAACCTGGAATCAGCCTGCGGATTGCCATTGTAGGGCTGAGTGGTGGCCTGCGAGGGCTGACTACGTTGGTCATGGGAGTGATGGTGATGGTAAAGATGCTGGTGTTGGTGGGTATGGGGGTGAGAATGAGGGCGTTGGTGTTGGTGAGTATGGTGCTGGTGAGTTGCGTGGCTATGTTGTGGTGGGTGATTGTGTGTAGGATGAACGTGTGTATGAGCGTGTTGGGAGTGGCCATGGTTATGTGTATAAGGGTAAGGATGGTTGTGTAAATGGCCGGGGTGACCATACTGATCCAATGTAGGCTTGGTTGGCTGAGTCAGATCTGCAGATGATCCACTAGCTGTCGACTTACTGGCTTTGAGGTCAGCATCCTATTAAGCTCATTAGATTAGACGTGTCTATTGGTGTTGGCTATTAATGGGCCTTACCTTTGGCTGAAGTCGGTCTGTGTATATCATGTAAGCTATATAGGCATGGGTGGCATTCCGCTTGACCTTGGGATCTTGCTAGAAACTAGAGTATAAGTAAGAAATCCAAGAGCACCCTCAGGTTAAACGTACCATAGATTGATATTTTTTTGAGAAGGCGTTAGGTTCGTCAGCCTTCAACGGCTGGTAGAAAGGCTGTGTCGGTGAAGGTTACTAGTGAACTTTTGGGAAGGCTTTCCGCAATACTTCACATACCTGCGATCCACGATATTCTGGGACACTCAAAGCAGGCTCATGTGCTTGATAAGTACTGTGATTTCTATTGGAATTAGCGTATGTGCCGTCTGATTGAGGCAATGACATCTAAACCATATTGCTCGTAAGAAATCGAATCAATGAGCGCCATCCAACTTGACTGCTTACACTTTTTTCGAGAGCCGTCGCGTTGGGATATCCATTAGTAGTGCTTACTATCGTTGTGTCATTGACTAAGCACAGATTCTAGGTTAGTAGATTCGTAAAAGTTGGCGAATGCTGGTTTGCCAATACCAAGATTGTTGCGATTGTAGGCCGATTTGGATGGAGAGTGTCTTTTGTTAGGAGAGAGCTCGGATTCGGATATCAATCTTTTGCTTGGTGAGACTCCGCCATAAGGTGAACGATGTTCTTCCTGCTATATTGCAGTGGAAAAGTAAGTTGCCTGTCACATGGCCGTGTAATTCATTTGAATCTAACTAACATCGTCCACAGCTTTGCTCGTAAAACGGTTCCCGTCAGATCCTTGGAACTTTTGAGAAATCAATGAATAAATATGGAATGTACAATGGCAAACCCCATGTCAACACTAACCAATGAATTGTATGATCCAGGGCCACTTTCTGCCTTGTACGAAGAGCCTTCGTCTAATAGGTAAAGGAGTTAAAAAGTGCTCTACAATAACCGGCATAACCATAGCAATACCTAACAAAGCTGATATGGACATAAAACCTCCTCGATTACGCCCAACGCTCTCTGGGGGAGATTCTTGTTGTTCTTGTTCCTGAGCCTGAAAGAAAGATGAGACTCTATCTTAAATTCCGAATCCTTGAGACCTATGTATTACATGTTTATGCCAATGGGAAGGTTGTGGGGTAGCTAGATCCGATAAAGATGACACTGCTGCAGCCGCGAGATCAGCAAGGTTATCAGAATGTTGAGTGACATCGCGAGCTGCGCCTGCGTTAGAAACTGTCTCTTTGGTGTGGGGCTCAGAATGTTGGGCTGTTGGCGTAGTTTGGCCAAAATTCGCTAACGAGACCAAGATAGAACCGGCAGCAGCAGCTAAGGTATCCAATTTGGAGAAGTCAGAAGCGAAATTATCCTGACTGGAGTCGGGAGGTGAAGGCAAGATGGATTTATCGGTAGTGAAATCAGGGTTTGTTGGGTTCTGTAAGGGAGAAAAGTTATGCTCCATAACTGAAGAATAGGATAGACCCCCAGATGAGCCAAAAGCCAAAGGGTAGGTAGAGGCTGAGTTTACGGGGTATTTAGAGTGATTGGGCAAGGGGCTCTTTTTGATTTCGTACTCGGGAATATTTTCGCTGGGATGTGTAGGATAGGTTCTTGGTGCAGTATTTGCACTTGCGGGCATGATACTAATAGAAAGCACCTATAATCCAACAGAATACAACAGGATTCTTGGTAGAGAAGGGAGCGAAGAAGGAACTACAAGTCAAGAGGAAATGACAAAGAATGTGGTCAGCGCCTCTCAGAAGGACAATAATGAAGGTACAAAGAAGCGTTGAGAAAACGTGCCCTCCTCTGGAAGGTAGGAAAAAAAACGGAATCAGTGTCTCATATGATACTTGTATATTTGCTTGATCTAGTAATTTCCAGCTATACTGATTCTATTTAGGCGTGTGTTGTCTTGCACAACGATGCCGACTGTTAATCAATACTGACACCAAAGTCTCACTCCCTCCTTAATATAATTTAAACTATACAAGGTCATTACAAGCACAGATGATAAGCAACTGCTAAATAAGGTTTCCAGTGAGTAAATCAGGTGCTTGCCATCTACAAATCTATTGTCAAAACACATGATTCATTAGTGGTGAAATCCAGCTTAAGTTCAAGGGGAGAGGTTCGATGTGATACAGTTGATATGGGTGACACAGATGAAACACTGCCCACCCACACAATATAGTATCAGCCGCAGACTGCATCAGGGAAGCGAGCTATTTCCAAATAAGTAAATTACCTGAAAGATCTCCTTGACTCCAATTCTGATTTGGCAAAACACGTATCTGGTACACACCGATTCCAAGTCCGATGGCCCTTTGTTCCGCTTGTGCACCCTGGATCGATGTTCATTCTGCCAAGATACTCACGGTCCATTGTCCTCCAAAATTGCCGCTTTCTTGATTGAAAGATGTGTTGCTATCTGATTATCTCTATCACGATCATCTATTCAGATCATACTGTGATGAGTGGCAGCGGGAATTACATAGTACAAGGTTGATTGCAAATGGGCGTATTTCTTCTGTCACGTTACCATACACATACATACGCTCACTCTCCCAATTAAAGCACCTATCCGTCTCTTCATTCCTGAAACGTAGCAAAGAAGGTACTCGTTGAAATAAACAATGATTCTATCTTTATTCTGGTTTGTTTTGATCTTCGGTAGTGTTGTGGGTAGCCGACCAAACATCGTGAACTTTCTGGGTACATTCGTAAAGCTCACGCAAGGGGTCAATGCATTTCTCTGGCTCGTCATGATTGGAAGTTAGGCAGGTTTCGTAGTCCTTAACTGCGTATGCGCACTTTATCCTAACCTCCTTCAACGCACCCACGCTAAACGAAGCAACAGTTAGAATGAGTAGAGCGAGGGGGCGCTTTAAGTGAATGAACCTACTTGTCTTCTGAGCATTTTGTCAGGTCTTGCCTCTGTTGGCGGCAGTCAGTCTCCCAACTCTCAGGATTTCTTTCTATGCATCTTTGGTACAATTCCAGCTGTACGGCACAATGCTTTACTACCTCGTCTAACGTTTGATCCATCCTCTAGAAGAAAGAACTCTTGGTAGTTTAGCCACCACTAGGACTAAGAATCAAAATTTTCAACACTAAATGGCAATTGCTACTCTGGGATCCGCAGTCACATGACCGCCTGATTCATTATGGTATAGGCAAAAATAATACCTTGGGAAGGATGCCAACTCTCCTAATCACCACTTCTATCTTCATACGAACTGCATTCCGGATCTCTACAGCTGACTAAACCGAACATAAATATAGCATATCATCAATTAATGACTATCCAACTGACAGTTAAACTCGAGGCTAATTTCGTCAAACATATCTGATTTTGATAAAGGTCAACTTTATTTTATCACGAAGTTGCTAGAAGAATCTACTTCTTATGCGAGGGATTTGTCTAACAGCTAACCTGCTTCCATGTAACCTTCACACGGCCAGCATCCAAGTCAGCAATATTCTTGAAGGCCGCTGGTGTAAGATCAATGTCACCGCTACGGCATGGTGCGCAGAGATCACTGATGCGAACTACTACCGATCCCTTGGGGCCTTGGACCTTGACACATTTGCCACACATGGAGGCTTGGTCAGTGTCTTGGCCGGATCCTTGTCCGAACTGGAAACGGCTAAGTGCGGCAATCATATCGCTCTCACTGGAGGTGTGACCTTGCTTCGAGCAGGCATCACGATCAGGTGTGAAGAAGGTACCATCACCTCGGTAGTCACGCTTGCTTACTTGGGCTTTGTCATGGACACCAGCATAACCTGCGAATTGGGCTCCAAGCACTGCTTGAGCGGAGAAGAGACAGACAGAGAGGGTAATGATTGACTTGAACATAATGGAGAGGGAATGACCGGATTCCTTTGATGAGCTACTACTCAGACGACAGCCATATTTTATATGTTTCGATAAGTCACCAAATCTCCTCAACAGTAACCCACCATACCATCATTCCCTTTCCTCATATAGAATAGAAGATATTCTCCTGGTGGATAGTTAATCAGTCACAAGCTCGGGGCCTCATTTCTTGAGATGGCTTCATGGCCAATTACGATCCATTAGAAGTAAATTTTCCCATTTTTCATCTTCATCCACATTAACAGTTCTGATTTGAAATTATAGGGAAAGTAAACTCACTTCATATGGATAGAGAAAGGAAACTCACTGTTAAATTTCCGAAAGTTGTCAGATTAACTGATTGGTCACTGTTATATTCAATCAAAATTGTTGCCATATTACGAATAACAGGCATCCAATAAATTGCTGCTACGCTATGCTGCGAATGAACACGTTTTACGATGAAAGTCCAGCTTTATTCAACAAATTGACAACGTTAACACTAGCATTTTCTAACAACTAACTTGCTTCCATGTGACCTTCACACGGCCAGCATCCAAGTCAGCAATATTCTTGAAGGCCGCTGGTGTAAGATCAATGTCACCGCTACGGCATGGTGCGCAGAGATCACTGATGCGAACTACTACCGATCCCTTGGGGCCTTGGACCTTGACACATTTGCCACACATGGAGGCTTGGTCAGTGTCTTGGCCGGATCCTTGTCCGAACTGGAAACGGCTGAGCGCAGCAATCATGTCGCTCTCACTGGAGGTGTGACCTTGCTTTGAGCAGGCATCACGATCAGGTGTGAAGAAGGTACCATCACCTCGGTAGTCACGCTTGCTTACTTGGGCTTTGTCATGGACACCAGCATAACCTGCGAATTGGGCTCCAAGCACTGCTTGAGCGGAGAAAAGGCAAAGTGAAAGGGCGACAATGGACTTGAACATCATGTTTCGTTGGTAGTAATCAATACTGGAGTGTGCTTGAGTGATGCAATGCCCTGTTTGCTGTGTTGGCTCATCTGCCGAGTCGCCCACTTTTATAGCCATCATTCCCATCGCCATCGCCATCACCATCATCATCACCATCACCATCATCCCAATCGTTATCGCCCTTTCGCCCGTTCTTTCACCCTTTTCCCTTCGTCCGTTCACTCAGCTTGCCGGGAACTGTGAGGCACCATGAAACCCGACTGCCTTATTAGTCGCAAACACCTACTCTCCCAATGGGCGTGGCATAATCACTTCTTTCATACACCAGGTTGACTTCTTGTTCGGATCTCCTATCCATTTATGGCCCCTCTACTGCCACTATTCTGCATGCGCCCCAATCAGGCAAAAACTAGTATCATTGAGCTAAGGTTGCAGCACCCCCCACCACTTCAACCTTAGCGTAATTACAAATTTGAGCTCTCTATATTCGTTCACAGTAACATCTGCAAGCCCAATCGTATTTGATCTTTCTACTATCGTTGACCGAAGTCCATTTCCCGATATCCTTGCAATCTGGTTGGGTGTTTATATTGTCCCAACTACCGATACATCACCCACATATGTATACGTATCACATATGGGCAAATTCACCATAATCTAATATTGACATTCCCATATTAAAGGCAACCACTACAATATGCTATCCCTTATCTTGACAATGACCCCCTCCAATCCCCCATAATATATGGAGTATAGTACCAAATCGATACTCTTCAACTGCTCACGATTCTGTCCAACATCTAACAACGAATAACGTATCATGTACCATGGGCAGAATCCAGATTCTGACAATTAGAGTAGGAGCCAGATGAAGTACAGTTTAAGTGAGGCCTGGGGCCTTAAATTACATACAATCTGGTCGACATGATCCATGTCCTCCCACGTTCAATCGCTTCGTTCACAAACCAGCTTGTATATCAAACAATATGGTCGGAAAATAATGGACGATCAGACGAATTTAGCAACAATCAAGGCGACAACGCCCCAATTTGGAAGGTTTCAATCGAAAATAAACAAACTGATTTGATGGATTGAAAAAGCAATATTCCACCGGAACTTTTAAGGATTGGTAACCGGCTTCTTAGAAACTTGATGCTCATGCGCTCATTAATAATTTATTCAAAAGATTCTACATTAACGGGCCAAAATGAATCAGGCTACGTTAACAACTGACTTGCTTCCATGTAACCTTGACACGACCATCCTTCAGATTGGCAATCTTCTTGAATGCTGCAGGGGTGAGGTCAATATCACCACTACGGCATGATCCACAAAGGTCACGGATGCGAACGACCACCGATCCTTTAGGGCCTTGGACCTTGACACATTTGCCACACATGGCAGCTTGGTCGGTGTCCTGTCCTGAGCCTTGGCCGAACTGATATTTGCTGAGAGCAGCAATCATGTCACTTTCACTGGAAGTGTCGCCTCGCTTCGAGCAGGCGTCACGATCGGGGGTGAAGTAAGTTGCATCTCCGCTGAAGTCACGTTTGCTCAAACGTTTGGTGTTATGGATTCCGACATAGCCCGAAAACTGAGCTCCAAGCACAGCTTGAGCAACGAAAAGGCAAAGAGTAAGACTAGCGAGTGACTTGAACATTATCGAGATAGCACCGCCGAGCCGTTGAATTCTTGATGATGATTCCTTCTTGACCAACCACATCTATTTTATAACGCTGGGCCCCTCTCTAGTCTTCCCTAGATGCAAGGTTGAACTTGAATTTGGAGCTGACAAAGGCGCTCAGACTTCTTATTCCGTGGTATAGTCCAACGACAAACCTGTCTTCATTCCAACTCAATCATTTATGTTGTGACCTCGGCTATCTAGTGAGCTCTCTATGCAAGTCGGCTTTCCGCTCGTCAGATTCCAGTAATGCTTAGGTACCAATCAGATGACTTCGAGACAAGGACCTTGAGTAATATAAGCGTAACTTAACAAGAAGGATCGGGATTCAAATGTTTCCTGAGATTGGGGTTGGGGATTGATCCACGCTCACAAGATCCACCGGTTGCCAATAATCGCGTCTGGATTTCCCTAAAAGTCACTCTGGAAATCTTCCGAGCGGAATTTCTTTACCGCATATGGTGCTCGACTTAGAGCGGAATAAGATTTCAATGGTTTTCGTCAGTGTTCTTAAATGGTCACGGGGGATTAGGATGGGTGGTGCGTTGTGCGTCGTCTGTTGTGAATGGTGACATCAAAATTGACTCTAGTCGGGTCCAGGTTTGGTACTGAATGAAGGAAGATTGACACCGATGTGGGAAAAATGTAGCTACCGATATAGCTGACATATGTCTAGAAGCGCGAGGCAGAACCTCGACAAGCAGGCGGGTACACAGAATCAAAGCGGCAATTCCTGCCCACTGTTCGACCAGTTTCATTGTAGGCGTGTGATCAGAATGGCAACTGATGGTGTACTTGAAAACTCTGGTTGGGTTTGGCTGCTTGAGTTACATTACGGGCGAAGCGGTCAGAATGGTGGCGGGAATGCTGCGAGTCGAGAGTGATCTAACGATCCGATATGGTTGGGGTTGGCTGATCTTGCAGATTTTGTGAATGGAAAGCAAATTGGTAACCTCACTAAGGTTGAAGTGGTGGGGGGGGGTGTTGCAACCTTAGCTCAATGATACTAGTTTTTGCCTGATTGGGGCGCATGCAGAATAGTGGCAGTAGAGGGGCCATAAATGGATAGGAGATCCGAACAAGAAGTCAACCTGGTGTATGAAAGAAGTGATTATGCCACGCCCATTGGGAGAGTAGGTGTTTGCGACTAATAAGGCAGTCGGGTTTCATGGTGCCTCACAGTTCCCGGCAAGCTGAGTGAACGGACGAAGGGAAAAGGGTGAAAGAACGGGCGGAAGGGCGATAACGATTGGGATGATGGTGATGGTGATGGCGATGGGAATGATGGCTATAAAAGTGGGCGACTCGGCAGATGAGCCAACACAGCAAACAGGGCATTGCATCACTCAAGCACACTCCAGTATTGATTACTACCAACGAAACATGATGTTCAAGTCCATTGTCGCCCTTTCACTTTGCCTTTTCTCCGCTCAAGCAGTGCTTGGAGCCCAATTCGCAGGTTATGCTGGTGTCCATGACAAAGCCCAAGTAAGCAAGCGTGACTACCGAGGTGATGGTACCTTCTTCACACCTGATCGTGATGCCTGCTCAAAGCAAGGTCACACCTCCAGCAAGAGCGACATGATTGCTGCGCTCAGCCGTTTCCAGTTCGGACAAGGATCCGGCCAAGACACTGACCAAGCCTCCATGTGTGGCAAATGTGTCAAGGTCCAAGGCCCAAAGGGATCGGTAGTAGTTCGTATTCGTGACCTTTGCGCACCATGCCGTAGTGGTGATATTGACCTCACACCCTCTGCCTTCAAAAAGATTGCCAATCTGAACGATGGCCGTGTCAAGGTTACTTGGAAGAAGGTTAGCTGCTAAACAAGTCCTACTCATTTTAAGTTGCATTCACATGTATTTTGAGAGTATATGGTATGGCAACATCTTCGTGGTAAAATAAAGTTGATCTTTTCACATGTCAGATGTATGTGGGCTTTAATGTACTCGGCACTGGGCCAAGTTAAGACAAGATTATTTATTCCGACTGTTCCGCGGAAGGTGGGCAATTCTTCTTTGGGTACACCAGCGGTAGCCAGGTCCACGTTTCACTGCAGTAGTCCTTATATTTTTGACCAAAAAATCGATGAAGGGTGATTTCCTCATAGACGATTCGGCCTGCAAAGAACCTATTCAAGGCGTAGAGATACAGAAGAAGGCTGATAGGATTGGCCAGTAACAACTGCATCCCCACCGACCAAACGTAAAAACCAAAGTAGCTTGGGTGTCGAAGGTATCTTGAAGCAACAGGCACACATTAATGTAACTGCGATAAAAAAATTCTCTTGGCCATATTGCCTTACTTGTAGATCCCCCAAGTGACCAACACGTGTTCTTGAGCTTTGTAATCAACAACCTGATGGTTGAAACTTGCTTTTGCGGTATGCATCGCGAGTGTTCGTATGATTTGACCACATAGCACAAGTAAAATGCCTGTGTTGTGAAAACGTGAGGGAGCCGTCAATGGGTATTCGCTACATAGTTACTTACCCAGCGCACAAATCCAGGTGTGTTCTTTTGTGATAGGAAAGAGAAATCCTCGAGGAAATATTCAAACAAGCCCACGAATATTGCTATTGTGTATGCGGTGCTGTGATTTAGCAGGTATGCTAGGCGGAAGAAAAATAAGCGTCAGTAAGTCAGTCGAATCGGTTGCAATTGGTGGAGCTGGCCTACAGTCGAGTTGGAGATTTTCCGGTTTGTAGAGGGCGGTGAGGAGGTACTCAAGGTGATGGAAGATGGAAAGGCAAAGTATATATCCCCCTATTTGCCAGAAATCTGTGAGGCAGAGGATCCCAAGACCAAAGGTGAACAAGCATCCAAGGAAAAACCCATAGAGAGAGATATTCTGTGGAGAGTGGGTGCCATCTAATACCTGCTCCGAAGAACGAACAGTGCACGTAGGTGCTGGTACCACCGTATCAGTTCCTAACCAGCGACGTAAACGAGCACTCCTATTTTCATCCTCAAAGTTGGAGTTGTCCATCAAAAGATTGTCAGTTGCGGTACAATCGATAGTTTGTGTGGTCTTCCATACTCCTTTCAGATTGTGTTATGAGTTGGTAGGCATTTGTCCACAAATATCTAATACAAACTTAATTACCTAATTTCGGGATGTTTCATAAATTTCTTGTATAAATAATTTGGTGATGATATGACTTGCTTTCTTGTCCACTTACTACAATGAGTTTGCAACTTCCCTCCATCGACGCACTAAGCGAGGGTGTGTCTTCCTTTCTGGCAAGTTATGGATATTTTATACTGTTTGGTGGGCTGTTGTGGCAGTTTTGGCTCTTGCCTAAACTAAGAGAACGCTTCCCTTATACAATAGGTGGAGGTGAGTGTCTTCAAAGCTGGTCTGCCTTCATTTTCTGCCAAGTTTAGAACTTTCGAATGATAGAAATGCGTGAAGAAAGAAAGAGAGAACTCGATAAATGCAGAAGGGCCGCGGTAGAAAAGCTGCAAATGCCAAAAAGTGAGCATCAAGAAGCTACTCAAAAAGCTCACAGCAACAAAGAGACCCAAGATGACTCCAAGGCATACTTGCGACCAAAGGTATGTCGGCTAGATTCTTTGGAATTAAAGCAAAAGAAAACCTTAACGTGCGAGTTTAGGCTGCGTACAAACCGGGCTCATTTGGGACCAAGGGTATGTAGAGTAATTTTGTCGATACTTGCATAAGTTAACATACTTCTTTAGTACATTCTCTGGGCACCACTCAAACTATCCCATTTGTTTGCTCTGGATGTAAATCCTAGCATTCAAGCAAGAGGATATTGTTTGCTCCGGATGTAAATCCTAACATTCAGGCAAGAGGATATTCATGGTTTATTCTTTGAATAAACACCACAGTTTAAGCGCATCCACACAAATTTGGTTAAGCGACTACGGGCCGCGTTAATTTTGCGGGGCAGTACACGGAGTGCTTAAGATTCAGGAAGAATTTTCTGTTGCAGGCCGGATCGAATTGATATACAGCAATGCCCCAAAATTGCTTTCCCCCAATAAAGAACTCAATTACACCAAGAGTTGCTTAGTCGTTCCGCTACTCGAGGCACACCGACTTTCTCATTGTTACTTGTGAATTTTGGGTAATATTCCTCTTTATCTAGTATGTAGCCAGCTCCATTTTAATGTGATATTCCTTCCGCATGTCCTGTATTGTGTAGAATTTTCAGGATGATTAGAGGTGTACAGGTCTCGGCGAAAAGATCTTTAGCTGCCCAAGCTACAGTCAAATCATCGATCTCTCGAGTGTCAATTCTTAGAAAGGTACAAGAACATTCGATTCCCTTAACCTCCTTCCAAGACACTAAAGGTTCCACTTCTATTTGCGTAGGCATATTCTACCGAAGTTTCTGCTACTGAAACTGTTTCCCCGGTGGCTCAGAAAAAGAGCCGCTCCTTGTTGAAGACTCTTTCCCTCTTGACCGTTTTGGGAGGAGCGGGATATGTTGGGTCCAGCTTTTATTCCTTGAAAGACGAGGAGTTCCGCAAGGTATTCACAAAGTATGTCCCAGGAGCCGAGAATTTTGTCAGAGAAATTGAGCTCGAGAAGGATCCATTAGGTCGTATTCAATCGGAGGCCAAAAGGCTTCCTGAGCACAGTGTTCAGTTATACAACAAGCTTGTTGAATACACCAATGATGCCAAAAAATTGATAGAGGATCTTCGCAAAACCGAAGAGCCTCAA